>PVIJ01021682.1:0-17945 GCA_004024925.1 Scalopus aquaticus | reverse complement strand
AAGCCTGGCTAGTGGTTTGTCTATTTTGTTTATTTTTTCAAAGAACCAGCTTTTGGTCTCGTTAATTTTCTGGACTGTTTTTTTTATTTCCATTTCATTTAGTTCTGCTTTGATTTTTATTATTTCCTTTCTTAAACTGTCTTTTGGGGTTTTTTGTTGTTCATTTTCTAGTTCTTTGAGATGTGAGATTAAATTGTTTAAAAAGATTTTATTTATTTATGCATACAAGCTGGGGTGCAGGCCAGAGGTATGGGGCGGTGAGAGGGTTCACTAGCGACAGAATGGGGAGCAGAACAGGCAGATCCACCGAAATACACTGCTGAGGGCATCAATGGGCGAGGCAGGAGAGGTCTGCTGCACCATGTGGGAATCTCTCCGTCAGGGCATTGAACTCAGCCTCAACTGTCAACCTCTCCCCACTGCTGCACTTAACCTGTTGTGCCACCAGGGAGGCCCAGGTGCTTTGCAATTTTAAGTCCCCCACAAATAAAGGGGCTTATTCCTCTTCTGAGGCAAAGGACTGAGTGCCACAGAAGAGAGCTCCAGCTGACCTCGTAGGTGATTGTAGATTCTACATGTGTTGCAGACTAACTCCACGAAGTCCAGCATCTTCCAAAGTCAGAGGGCTCTAAATAGAAGGGACTGGGCTTAATGCTTCCTCAGGCAGTTTCACAAATTTGTAATGAGTAAAATGAACTGCAGTAGTAAAATATTCAACTAGAGAACTCACAATACCTTGTGGAGACTCTCCTACTAGCCATGCATCGTCGTTTAATTACCATTTAGTACTTGTTTCATCCAGAAAATATTCTGAGTCTTATTTCTGATCATCCTAGAGTAGGAGATGGCATAAGCAAACAAACAAAGAGGCACACAAATTTGTCAATAGATGGATTACAAGGAATACAATTACATGCAAAATTCCTTTGCTGAAGCATTAATATATAAATTAGTCTGCCAGGAAATATATGCAGCTAATTGCATGAAAAAAAAATTGACAAAAATGTCTCTCCATATAGTTACTTCTTGCTCAGCAGCAGTGATTGGGCATATAATTAATGGAACACAAGTCAGGCTGTATTCATTAGATTGCTTTTTTTTTTTTTTTTTTTTGGAGAGAAGGAGCCAATTAGAATCCATTTTATCACATATTTAGTCCTTCTTACAACTTAAAGATTTAACTCACATTTACACAACCAACTATAAGAAGTGATTTTGCCATTTGGGGAGTAAAATGAAACGTAGCTAATAAACTGTAATAAACACACTGATAGACCAGACAGGGATGAACATCAGGGGCTCAGGGTTCTTGAGTCTGGCCGGAGGCCACAGTGAACCACAGGCCCAGCCCAGCCTGATGGAGCCACAGCAGAGGGCACTGACCTGGTGAGAATGGGCGCATCTGCTGTGTGTATCTAATCCCACACCAGGGCCACAGATCAACACCACCGAGTGCTCTGTGATGTTGTCACGTGTTAAAGTCTGCCTGACCTCTGTGCGTGGTCTCCTTGAAGAGGGGTGTGTCTTCTTCTTTAGGCCCTGGCACACAGTGAGAGCTATTTAGTGCATACTTACTGCAGGTGTGATGGCTGGACCAGCCCTCCCCAGTCCTCCTGAGCACTGCGCTGGAGGGTCACTTATGCAATGGCTGGTGCTGAACGCTGGGGCTTAGCCCCCCTCCTCACTCTGCTCTTCGGGGAGTGAGGCATTGAATTCTCTGCATGCCAGCTTTCTTGCCTGTAAAACTGGGGGAAACTGAGTGTCTCTTTCACAGGATTGCTGTGTGATGAGTAAAAGAGCTAGTCCATTCACAGCCTTCACATGGAGGGAGGTGCTGGGTGGATGTTGGGTATGGGCTGTGGTCTGGGGTTGCCAGGACCCAGGGCTGCTTCACGCTGGCACCTGTCAGAGCGTGGACATCTGGGAAGGTTCCATGCAAAGCAAAGTCATGGTCAAAAAGGAACACGCATGTTTAGTGCTTTCTATTTTCTCTGTGTTTTATGTCTTTTTACTTTGACACTCTCTGAACCAATATAACTATTTTCTCCAGCATACTTTTTCCAAAGAGGTCTGACATTTAGTTGTTCGGGAGCCCTCTCAGTCCTGGAGAGTGAGAGAGACAAGCTCTGGTCAGCTGGCCTGGGTGCTGCTCAGTAGCAGGGGACGCCTTTTTGCCATCTCTACATCCCCAGGGCTTAAGGGGGGGCATTGCAGGGTGGGAGACCGCACTCCAGGGAGTGTTTCATTAAACAGGGCACGGAAGTGGGACCAGCTAGGCAGTCGGGAAGCAAGCAAGCCCAGAGCATAGCTTTTGGGGGCTGAGGATGGAAGCCTGGCCAGAAATAATCTGCGAGTAGTTCTCCCCTAGAACACCATGAGGATCTGTGAGCTAAACACATTGCCCCCAACAGGAGGTTGGCGTCCAGACGGACACATCATGGGGTGCATGTGACAGTGGGCAAGGCAGGCTCACCGCACTAGAGGCCAGGCCCCCAAGACTAGCCGTGGATTTAGGGGCACTTGCAAGTGGAGGCCTGGGCCACGTCCTGTATGTGCAGGTGCTGGCTGTTTTGTACCCTGACTGACAGGCCCTTCCTTTGTGAACTAGGAATTGTGTTGACAAGCTCAGCAATGGCTGAGGCTTATAAAATGAATCAAATGACTTACCAATTTTAGGCTAGGGTGTTATTGTTCTCTGAGCATGGCAATCACCCTCTGTATTTTTATTATATCTCAGCCATAATGGAAAGTCTTTGACGAGACTTGCTGAGCTGGCAGAACAGCCTCTTTATGGATGGAAAAATCAGCTATTATTAAAATGAGCCTATTAACCAAGATACTTTATAAACTCCAGATGATCTCTTTTCTATTATCCTCTAAGAAGATTAACATTTTTAGTGTTTCTTTTATGAATTTTGGGGGAAGACAAATAACCCAAGGTTAAGTGGAAGCATCTTTTCCTGTCATGCCAATTTCTTTTCCTTAAGATCTGCACTCAGAAATAGGGAGCTCACAATGGCCCAAAGCAGTTTCATTTTCCTAATGCCATTGCATGTTGGAAAGTATTTCCTGTGGTTCAGTCACTCAGTCATTCAGAGATATTTGTTGAGTGACCATCAAGGACCAGGCACAAAATGATAACACTCCCACCCACTTTTCGCCAGTGATACCTCTCCTCCCTGCTGGTCTGCTCCGCAAACTGGCCAGTATCCCCAGACTCTCCTTTCAAGAAGCCTAAGGGTCTGGCTGGCCTCCTCCTCGAGCCTGGTCTGGAACTTCTTCCAGGGTAGTAATCTGTGACATCGTGTCTTTCCACCTTCTGACAAGCTATCAGTTCTCTGTCCTTTGTTGCTTGATTCGTAATGTCATGAAAACTTTCATATATTCTGCCTGTTTTTGGTTCTTCAGAAAGAGGTTAAGTCTGGTTCTTGCCATTTCACCTTGGTCACAGGCAGGAAATTTCTTGCTTTCCCATTTTATAGGTTCTGAAGACGGAACAGTGACTCAGTAGCTTGGAACCCCAGACACTATTGTAAAAATGCACATTGAAGGGGCTCAGAATAACACTCCCTTAAATGTGCTACTTTTATTACAGGACCTCAACCCCGAAGGGTGGCTCCTTTGCCCTCTAGGGAAAGAATTCATGAGAGAGCACTAGTTGTGCTTGAACCAGGCAGCTTATTAGAGACACTCATGCACAAGGGAGCCAGCTTGGGAAAGGAGAAGATAGCCTGCCTGTCCAGAGGGAACTGGGAGGAGATATTTAAAGAGTGAGTCCACAAGGTGGGAGGAGAGCAGCGTCGCAGCTTGTTCTGGGTTGGGCTAGGCCCAGGCAGGCACAGCTTCTTCTTCACATGTCTCTCTTCTCCATGTGCTTCCTCCAAGTTTCCTCTCTAAATCCTCTCCCAACACCCTTCTCTCATCTTTTCTAGCTTCCCCTTACTGCTTAGCTCCACTCTTCCTTAGGTGGGGCAGGGAACATGGAACCTACCCCTTTTATATTACACTGTTGTAAAATCATTCCCAGCAACCAGCATCCCTAGTTTCCCAACCCCCATAAATATTCCTGATTCTCTGGCACAGTTTAGTTGTATGTGTGGATCTGGGGGAATTGAGGCAGGCCCAGAGGCTGCAGCACGGACACGCTTAACCTAGTGCCCTGTGGTGTGGCCATGCTGTTTGCAGTGGCCAACCTGGTCCAGGAACAGAAAGGAGGCAGAGTGGGGCCTCGGGAGAGTTTCCAGAAGGGTGATTCACAGAGGGGTGGGTGGGTGTGAGGGGAAACACACCAAGTGGTATATCCCTCAACACTGTTCAATAATATCACCCCTGCCCAAAACCCAACAAGAAATTTCCAGAATGACCTACTATCCTAGAGCAGTGACTATTGCTTTAGTTTCCTGGGACCGCCACAAACTGCCACAAATCTAGTGGCTTTATAACAGAAATTTCTTATATTTTTCTCTCACAAGTCCAAAAGCCAGAAGTCCCTCAGCCAAAATCAAGGTGTCATCAGGGCCAAGCTTCGTCTAGAGACTCCAGGGCGACTCTGTTCCTGCCCCTTCAGCTCCTGTTGTAATAGAGGCATCTCCATAAAAGGGGGTCTGGCCATGTCCCCACCTCCATTTACATGAACAAGCTTGGAGTAGGTATTGGGAACTAGGCGCGGCGCTGAGAGGCCAGGGGAGGCTGTCTGACATGGAAGACAGGGGGTCTCAGAGGAGAGACACACGGGGAAGAAGGGCTTGCTTCCTGCTCAGTTTTGGACATGCATTAGGTCACGGAGTACTTGGAGGAGACAGGTGGAGGAGAGACGCGTAGTAACAGTTGGAAGAGACATGTTGGTGAGAGACACTGGGGATGTTGGCAGTGGCAGTCGTTACCTTGATTTATAATTTGATTTTGCTTCTTTTTTGTCTGACATGTCCTTTGCCTTAGACATGAGGCAAGTTTTGGGCCCTCAGTGGCCCCATTTCAGGCCAATCCTATTTGGTTGGATGTTTACTCATTAGGGGATCGGTAACTTTCGGTAATTTATTCAGAATATTCTTTGTTCTCTTCTCTATGAACACTAATGCTAAAGTTAACCCTAATTAAAGTTATTCATACTATATATGCTTTGTCTTTGTGCATACAATGGGCTGGCCCCTTTAGAGCATGTAAGTTTGGGGGCTGCTGGGGGTCCTCGTTCAGCATGCTAACACTGTGCCTTTTGACTGCATCACTCTACTCTCTTCCTCCCCTTTTAAAGGTTTTTGTTATTGCAATGGGTTGCTCAGAAAAATCTGGGGTAATCTCCATTTCAAGATTCTTAACTTAATTGCATCTGCAAAAACATTTTTTTCTCCTAAAGGGTATATTAAGTTAGGCTCCTCCTGAGGAAAAGAAAATATGTATGTTCTGGTCTCCATTGATCTCTAATATACCATCTATCTATCTCTGTCTGTCTGTCTGTCTTTCCGTCCATCCATCCATCCATCCATCCATCCATCCATCCATCCATCCATCCATCGTCATCATCATCTCTCATCTCATGGGGTCGTTCTCCTTTAAAGGGGTCAGATAGTTTTTCCAAGATGTCCAATACATGTCACCTTAGTATGTGCCGCTAAGGTCAGCCAAGGCCCTGTGTGGTTTGTGAAACTGTTACTGTAACTTTAAGAATCAGATTATTTTGAATTGAGAGCAATGAAAGCCCTGGATGCTAAGGAGAAACTGTTGTCCTTCTCTTAGTCCTAAGACTGTCACTTCCTAAGTCTTTGCCCTACCCCTAGTTGAAGAAATGGTCACTGCTTCCTGTAATGAGCTGTTGGAATGTAGTCTATATCTAGGCGCAGGCTTACTGATGGACATGTCCTCCGTGTCTGAGAAGCGCACATTGACTCTTAGAGTAATGATGAAGTCAGCCCCTCTTCATCATGTGAAGTCTCTTCTCTATGATGCCCCAGGTTACACAGAAGAGGATATAAATCCCTGGTTTGTTCCATTTTACTTTAGAATTTACAGCTATGTAAGTTCTCCATATGTGCACTGTGAAATTTGGTTCTTTCCCCTTACTAATTTGGGTGATATTAATTTGGCCTTTTACCTAGCCTCAGAGGAACCCAGCGGGTGGAGGAATTTTCCCCTGTGCCCTCACACTATCTATATCTATATATTTATTATTTTTTTATCTACTATATATCTAGTATAACTATTTAATATATATTTTAAGTAATATTGATAATATTTAAGAGATATTCATTTACTTAAAATGAATCTCTCTCTACATATGTATGTCTGTATATATAATCTACCTATCCATCCATCTATTCTTTGTCATCTAAATGTCTCTATCTATCTACTTAAATTCATTTTAAGGAATTGCCTAATGTGGTTTTTGAGGTTGGCGAATCCAAACCTTACAGGGAAGTTTTTCAGATTGAATACCCGATGAAGAGTTGGCATTTTATGGTCAAGTCTGAAGACATCTGATGGCAGAATTTCTTCTTCCCTGGGGCCCTTAGTCTTTGCTCTGATACTTTCAATTGACTGAATGAGGTTCACACATTTTGGAGGGCAAAATCTGTTTTCCTCAAAGTCTACTGATTTAAATGTTACTCTCCTCTAAAAATACCTTTGCAGAGACATTTAAAATAACATTTGGCCAAATATCAGTATTGTGCCGAGCCAAGTGGATGGAAAAGTAAAATCACATAGATTCAAAGGGTCAGGACATGGACAACTGTTTTGGCTGTTGTTCAGCTGGTTCAGCCCTGAGTAGAGCGTCCCCTCCTCTGCCTTGGGCTTGATGGGCCCCGCCTACTTCCACTCACTTAGATGGTCAGCTCCTCATAAGGATGGCACACAGGGGCAGCCAAGGAAGTGGGGGAAGGGCATGGGCTCCTGGTCCATCCCCCAGCTCTGGCACCTTCCTGCACAGTGGCCCTGGCCAAGTCACGTCATCCTTCTGAGCCTCAGGCTTCTCATCCAGAAAGCAGGGACAATCACCATTGAAGTCTTGTGAGGAGTAAATGGTATAAGGTGGAGCTCCCTTCTCTCTCCTCTGCCCACCCCCACACTCCCAGCAAGTACAGACACCTGCTGATTGATGGTCACCCCCTTAGCCTGCCTGCTTTTTGTGTTGGTGCAGTTGAGCTGACCCAAAGGTTTTATTATTTTCATTTTACTTAGCCAGAGAAGCAGTAAATTTCTTTTAAGGTAATGATCCTTCTCTTTTCCTCTTGTTCCCATAAATTATGACCCAACAGGTCATGCACAAACAGTTTGCTTTGATATCTCCCATTAATCTTTGCTATATTTTGTAAGCAAACTTCAGTGCAGTGAACTGGGTTTTAATTAAATCTTGAACTTTCCAGTATCTCACAACTCACTCTCAGATTGGACTCTAAAGGAGGAGGCCATATAATTTCATGGGGGAACAATTCCCTTTACTATAAGTATGCAAAGTAGAATTCATGTCTTTTGGTCTAGACTGTTTTATTTTCTTTGTAGTTTTTACTAGAACTTTCCTGTGCTTTCTGAAAATCACCACCTGTGCTCCCATACAGCTGGTGCCCAGCCCTGGATGTTCTGAGGTCCATCACACAGGGTCAATTTCAGTACCTGGAGGGGCTGAATGGGGGAAGGAGTTATAGGGGAAAGCTGTGGACCTGCTGAGCTTCCTGAGTAACATTTGGCATCAGAGGGTGCCTCTGTTAGAGAGAAAACTGCCAAAGGACATGACATGGCAAGGTATGCCAATTGCTCATTTAAGTCATGATTTTACTGTGCTGCGGCCATGTAAATATCATAAGCTGTGCATTCTCTATGGAGACCTTCTTCCTGGAGGGTGACTCAACCAGACCAGCAGCTGGGGTTCCCATGGATACAGTCTGTCCTTCCCTGGGCTGCTGGCTAGCTGGCTGAGTCCCAGATCACAGACTCCGAGCTGTGAGAGGTTCATTTCGTTTTTAGGAGGCACCCCTGTCAGTTTCAGCCACCCACAAAGGTCACACACCAGTGTTGGTGCCGCTCCTCTCATGTCCTGCTTCCTGCCACCCTTTCACTGGCACGAAAGGCCCCAGTTCTGCCTGGATATGCCCCAGTTTCAAGCTCACACTCTGACCCCAGCCCATTCCCTAGTCAAAGTATGTCCCCCTTTATCTTTTGTAGCTTTTCTACTGGTGGATGGTCTTAGGGGTGTATCAGGAGAAGAGCATTCATATCAGTAAAGGGCAATGAGAGTGGCATCACAGTGAGCGATTACAAGCTGGGACTGTGAGACTGGGTGACCTAATTCTGACACTTACTGTCTGTGTGATTTTGGGCAAGGGGCTCAGCTTCTAAGTCTCATGTTTATTGCACAGTGTTTCTTAAACAGGGTGTCTCCCTATGGCAAAGGCAGGTGGTCCACCTACTCCCCCATAATTCCTGATCCTTGTAGTCAGGCTGGGATAGGTGACCTGCTCTGGCCAATGGGCAGATTGTGAGAATATGTGCTGTTTGTCACTTTTGGGCAAAAACATCCAAGTGTCAGTGCATACCCTCCACCTGGTTGTTGCCTTCCAAGACAACCAAGGAACTGTGTATTCCACAAGAGTCAACTACCAAGAGTAACCCTGGGTTCCTAAGGGAGAACGTGGAGTAGAACCACTGCCCCCATTAAGCTGCTTTTGACGGTAGCAGGGATGGTAAGTGAACTTTGTGCTCTTGAGATCTGGAATTGGGAACTAGTTGTTACCTCAGTGTAATGCTGCCTGTCCTGACTATGTCGTTCAGGTGAGCGCAAAGCATATAGAGGGACACACTCAGTGCTCTTTAAGAATTTTTAAATGTGTACTTAGACCTTATCCTCAACTAAGAGGATGTGTGTTGTGACACACATAGTGTTAGGACAGAGGAAAAATTTTCCCCATCCCCTTTTGGTTCTTCTAGGCTGGCAAGTCATCAAAGAAATAGCAGACAGATTGACAAGAGAACAAACGAAAGGTTAAAAGTAACATGCATACCTCATGTATACACAGGAGAAACCCAATAAAACTGAATAACTCAATAAAATGGCTTCAGTAACCACCTTATTTAACTTCAACTAACTCAAAGGGCATGTGGAGTGTGTGTGTGTGTTTGTATGTGTGTAAGTCAGCCATGGGAGGTCACCAGGAAAAGGTTCAGATGTAAGAGCAGGACCATTATACAGATTTAGGTTCTGTCTTCTTCCATGTAAGACTTACAGAGATTAGGTCTTGGTACAGTGAGGGGGATATTCTTCCCAATGAAGCTTTTTGTAAGGTCTCTTACAAAATGGGACTCTACAGACCCCACCTTCCGAGGCCCTTCTATAAAATGATCCTTTTGACAAAAAGACATATATTTGAAGTGGCAGACTTTACTCTTCTACAGAACCTCTCTCCAATATGTTCTAGGACATTTTATATTTTAAAGATCATAGATCCAGGGGCCTCCTTGGTGGTGCAATGGGTTAAGTGCAGCGCTGTGGAGCCGTCAGAGGATGTGGTGCGAGTTTGATGCCAGGCTGGGGAGCTTCTCACATGGTGCAGCAGACCTGTCCTGCCTTGCCCACTGCTCCCCCCAGCAGTGCATTTCAGTCAATCTTCCTGTTCTGCTCCACACTCTGTCTCTGGTGAACCCTCTCACCGCCCCATACCTCCGGCCTGCACCCCAGCTTGTATGCAAAAATAAATAAAATCTTTAAAAAAAAAGAATCATAGATACAGGGGAGCTAAACAACATTCCCGGGATTATGACAATGATGTTATTGTTGTCAATAGCATTACTTGTTCATACTAAGAGGCAACTATCTGCCACAAGTAGTGCTGGGGATGTGGCCACAGTGAGCACACGCCACTCACGTGAGCCCGCAGGGCCCTGGGAATTAGGTGTGGGGTGTCGGAAGTGCTGGTGCTCCTGCATGGAGCCCAGACACTTCCAGAGATGGCCATCCTGACTGGGTGTGTTTTCACTGAATATTTATCTAGCACCTACTGTATGCCAGTGTTATTGACCTTAAGAGATTTCATTTCTTGGTGTGTATCCCCTGATAGATCAGACCAAGCCTACCAACCTGTTGAAGAGTTTATGACTTGAGTCAGGTGAGGAGAGGGAGACAGCTCTCAAAGCTCAGTCTCCCCCCTCGAGAGAGCTCACGGCATGTAAAGGCAGTTATTCTGGGGTGTGGGTGAGGAGCTGGCTGTGCAGGCACACGTCAGTGACATGGTAGGATCATACTTCTATACACATTGTGTGATGAGAAAATGGTGGTGCACAGGTACTGGGGTAACATACTAATAGGTATTAATGTGTCAGGTTACTCCGGCTTGTTGATTTCTACTGTCTGTGCATGCCTGCTGGGCACATATCAGTTTGAGCTGGGTTCTTGTCTGAGTTTTTGAAAATCAACTAACGATAGCTTAAGAATTTTAATAATCTCCTGGTATCAATTCCCCTTTGAACTATGGGTACCACTAGCAATGAACCAAGCACCAGGGGGTCAAAGATGTATGACCTGCCCCTGGAAGTTCCCACTTAGGAACAAAAATGGATAAAACTGGGAAGTTCTGATTGCTGCCTGCATTCTACTGCACTTCTCCCCTCACCATTTCTGTACCTCTTTCGTCAGGCCAGACCCTCTTGGTGGCAGGAGGCATCTTGCTGTCAACTCCATCATGTTCCCATGTGCAGCTGTGGCGAGGCAGGGCTGTAAGGGCCCAGCCATCTCAGCTGAATAGGGGATAGCTATGACTGGCTACACAAGCTCTCCTAGGGCCTGTGGTTGGCCGAGAATTTGCTGGTCCTGCACTGTGCTCTGTCTGCCTCCTCCCCTTCTTATTACAGGTTCTTGATGCCTAGCAAACATCTTGTACCCAGATTTTATAGCACCTTTTTCCATTTAATTTAACTGGCAACAACATTCTACAGATGAGGGAGACCCTGACCCTGACCTCCTAGCTCTCTTCCTCACGAAACCATGCAAAGTTGGAGAGTGTCATGGCTTGTGGGTCCTCACCTTGTGCTTACAATTTCAAGGCATGACTCAGGTTCAGAGTGTAACAACAATGGGGTTTATTAACAAAAGAGAAATTGGGAAAAAGGAAAGTGTTTTTAAGGCCGCAAATGGCCAGCTGTCCTACTCCAGATAGGGTTTGCAGTGTCCAGTAGTCCAAACCAAAAGCTGCCCTTGCACGATGATGTTGTCCCTTCCACAAGAGTCTAGGGCTGGTGGCACCAGTAAGTGGTAGACCAGGACCAACTCATGGTGGCAGCTGGAAGTAATCACAGCCAGCAGCAGCAATATGAAGGCCAGGCTGGGCAGTGCCAGGTCCAATAGCACCAGGAGGCAGGAGTGGTTGTCAGGTGATGGTGCCAGAGGAGCAAAAGCAGCGCATGGGGACAGCTCTTAGAGATGGCTGGACACTCTTAGAGGTGACTGGGCATAGGTCAGCAACAAGTGAAGCCAGAATGCGGTGCTTGCTGATGTGTCTGTGCTGCTTCTGTGGCTCTCTGCAGCTCTTCCCCTGGATGGTTGGGAGCCGGTGAAGCTTCCTTGGGGGCAGGGGGCAAGGTGGGGGAGCCTCCTGATCCCTGGGCCCTGGCCTGGGCTGTCACATTAAACCTGCATAACCTCCTGCCAGGAGGGTCCTCATCCACTATGCAGATGAGCAGATCGAGGCTCAGAGCACTAAACGTCTCACTCATTGTCAGCCTGCTAATCAGACAGTGCGGGTATGTGAGCCTGGGCTGTCTGCTCCAGAGGCAGATGGAAGTCATGTTGCCATCGATAGCGGAAATGACATTTCTACTGGACCTGCTTCCGCAGAAAATTTCATGTAGGAGTAAGGGATGTGTTAGCTTTCTTGCCAGAGTGGTTTATTATACAGAGCAGGGTTTTCTTTCTCATTTTCAGCCAGAATTACATGTTTTCATTTCTGCTTGACTGTCTTCAGCTTCTCCAGGACTTCTGTCAATTAACAGTGCAGGGAGCTACACTTTTGACAAAATTGCACTTAATCATACTCTGGCCACGTGAGAGAACCTGAGAGGCGTGGACGCTGCCTCCAAGTTTCAGGTAATTAAAAATCCAATATTCTCTGTGAAGGAAAAAAAGACTCAGAATCATGATGGCCTAAAGTAAACATGATTAAAATGTCTTCCTTCATAAAGAATTAATACTTAATCCTTAGTCTCCTTCCCAGTGCTCAGGTATAGAAACTATTTCTTTTCTGGTCTTGGGCTGAATGTCAAAATTTACATTTAAATGGACCTGTTCTGTACAGAGCCTGTAGCTATTTGGGCCCTAAGGAGAGTGTTAATTTATATAGTTTTAGATGTGGAGGCTTGATTAGAATTCAGCCTTGAAGTAAATTATTGAGGTCAGTTCCCGAAAGCTCCTCTGTGGATCATCTGAGAGGGAAGCCGCTCTAGGGCACCAGTCTCATTGGAATGCTACCTCCTTGGGAAGCTGGCCACTGCTGGCATCGATCTTCCGTTGGTCGTTGGCATGCGGGATGATGAGCGTTTCCTTCCTCCTGCAAATCCAGGGACAACAGCAGATGGGAGAAAGAAGGGGTCCTGTAGTGCTTTGCGCCCTGGCATGGGCCTCTGAGTGGGGGCTGTTTTATCCACACCCAACATACGGGATACACTTCAGCCTTTTTACGGAAGGCCAGCTTAGTTGACACCAGAGCCTTGAAAAACCAGCATTTTTTTCCCTAGGAAGTGGCCACTGAAAGCCTAGGGTGACAAGTACTGTCCAGGTCATGGTTAGGATACTCTGGATTAGGGTAAGAAATCCAATGAAGTGGAGGTCCTTTCCCAGTCTGGGGACTATTAAGCACATTTGTGAAGTTCTGGGTGATTGCAGAGGGGCAGACTGTGAGCTGGCTTTATCTCCATCCACCAGCCGCTGCATGCCCACATTGTGGGTCAATTCAGCACCAGCTGCTGGGCACAATGGAGGTGATTCCTAAGGCTTCAGTGCAAATGTGTGATCATCTCTTCTGCAAAAATCAAGATGAGGCTCCAGGAGATTACTTGGGCTGCCTCAGGGGCCACCCCTCAAATCCTGGTCAGAGTCAGTGTTTGAAATAGTTTGTCTGATGCCTGGGCCCATTTTTGTGAAAATCCTGCCACCTTCCAGTCTTTCCACACAGCTTGGAGACAGGTGTATGGGAGCCCTGTTCTGGGAATGTCAGAGAGAAGCAGAGGTCTGCTGTTGGGGAGAACACACCCGTGTTGCCCCCTGTGCCCAGCTTCTTAGACGTGTTACTCAGAAGGTTTAACAAGCAAATGCATCATCAGGACAAACCCTTGGACTGATTTAGGCTTATTTGGCTAAGCACCCAGCACTCATTTACGGTCAAACTGGTTATAAGCAACATGCATAGAAAGGACCCAAGAGGACCTAACATTACCTTAGGTTCATTATTCTCCATTTACATACTAAAACCTCTGCCCCTCATGGGGCACAAGCGGCCATTTTCCAAACATGCAATCCATGGAGAGGCGAGATCCGGTCATGGAGCTACACTGCATGGATGCAACTGAGATTCTAGACACTCCACCCTGCCCCTGCCTGACCAAATACCAACAGCCTTATGAAAATCCTAAGTTCCGTTAGAAAAGGGAATATTTTTAAGAGGGATATTCATGTCTTTCATTTTATTCAAATTGTAAGATCTCTTTGCCACCGATACTCGAGTTGGTTTTGTAACAGGGAGGGTGGTCCGCAGGACAAGGGTGTGTTCCAGGTTCTCTGCCCCACCCAAGCGAGGGTGGAGCTGAGCAGGAGAGATAAGAAGCTGGAGAAGAGAGAAGGAGGGACACAGCAGGAGACACAGAACAGACAGGAGAAGGAAGGAAGCAGAATGGAGAGCCAGAAGAGATACAAGGAGCAGAGAGACATATAAAGAAGCTACAATGGCCTGGACTGATTGAAACAGTTGTGGGTGAGGGACCCATGGGGAGGTTGACTACGGCAATGCTGATCTTGGTTTTGATTTTGCTCTGTTCCTCTCAGAATTGTCTGGCTGTTTCTGACCCTTATGTGTAGGTCCCTGCCAAAAGCTGTTCTAGACTTGTGGCAGGCTCTTGAGACTTGCTTTGGGCCAGTCCCGTTTGGGTGGACTTTTACCCACGAGGAGTTGGATAACATTGGGTGCTTGACTTAGAAAATATATTCTTTGTCTTCTCTGTCTTTTCTAATTGTATTAAAGTCTGTTTCCACAAAAGGTCTTGTATGTTTTGTATTGATGTGGTGGATGGCAGAACCCACTTAGAGCAGGGCAGGTCTGGGGTTTCGGGGTGCCCCTCTCCCTGCCATGCAACAACCCTTTTGTATGGGTCCCTGCAGAAAGCTGCTTTAGACTTGTGGCAGGCTTTTGGGCCTTGCTTTGGGCCAATCCCATCTGGGTGGACTTTTACCTATGAGGGGTTGAATAACATTGGGTGCTTGATTTAGAAACTATATTCTTTGTCTTATCTGATTCTATTAAAGTTTGTTTCCACAAAAGTTCTTACATGTTTTGTGCTGATGCGGCGGATGGCAGACCCCATTTAGGTTGGGCAGGTTTGGGGTTCTGGGGTGTCCCTCTCCCTGTCCTGTAACAGTATGGTCATTTGGATGATGCATACCAAGCAACAAACACTTTGAGTTCAGTGATATCTGCCAGGCTAACTTTTCCTTCCACTCCCTGCAACAACAACTTGAGACATCTGCACTGTCAACTCCAGCTCCTCCTTCTCCTTCAAAAGGTGGCCCCCATCTACTTCTCAGGGACAATGGAAGCACCCCAGGTCATAGCCCCCCACCCCCCGCTTCCATCCCCAAGCCTACCTTCACCTTGCAGTTGTGGCATATTCCTTCCCTCTTCTTGAGGGAAGCGAAGCCCTTTCTCTTTCTGAGGTCAGTGCCCTCCCATGTTTGGATTTTGTCCTTTCTTTCTCCTCAGATGCCTGTCTCATTCATGAGCCCCCCATTTCCACATCTCCAAACTTACCCCTTATGACTCTTAAGTCCTTCCTCTTAAGTCCTGCTGATGGAGGAGAGATAGAAAACCTAAAGGAGGCATCACAAGACCAAAGTCTGGCTCACCCAGTGAGTTGGAGGAGGGGGTAGAAGGAATTAACATAATCACTTCAAGCAGGTGTCAGATGCTAAAGGGAGTTTGAGGAGTGTCAGGACAATCTCTGGCCCCTCTCTAATCTTACATAATCATCAAACAAACAAACCACTCCTGGAAGGAATGAGCCCCTCCCAAAGAGAAGACTGTATCAGGGCACTCTCTGCCCTGGCACCGAGCGGCACTCCTGCCCACCTGTGCCTATGCAGGTGTCCTTTCCACTAACTCTCTGTCCCTCCTCAGGGCAGCGGCCTTCCTGCCTGCCAGTCACCTGCACCGTGCCGGGGTTTCTCTTCACTGACCTCCCTCAGCAGAGACGGCTCTCCTTAGGGCTGCCCGCCTGCAACCATGCAGGCCTCTCTTAGCAAACTTGTCCCTTTCGGGGGAGCTCTTTGTGCCCGCTTCTGTCTATGCAAGTGTCCTTTATTCTTTAGTACCTTTCCCTATAAACCTATTCTTTAAATATAACTAATGTCTCTGTGTCATGGAGAAATGCGCCCGAGAAACTCACCACATGCCGCTGAAAGGGGAGCTCTGGTGAAACCTTTCCAGAGTGAACCCAAGGACCCTGCTCTCCATCGACTCCCAAAATGGACATCACTGCCCTTGCCCATGAGGCTGGACACGTGATGAGCATGATGGCTGTTGTGCTCCCAGGCAGCTGCCCAGGCCCTCTAGGCCTCGCGAGCACTTGAGCAATTCATTGGTGGGCTTGGTGTTTTCTTGTTGCGTCAGCAACACCACACTGATAAAGAAATGGGAGTCCGGAGTCGTGGAGCAGGCGGCACAAAGCAAGATGCTGCTCAAGAGCAAGATTCTGGCCTTTTTATTGACAGAAGGGTGGGTCAAACTGAACACTGGATTTTTGGCTTTAGGGAGGGTGAATACAAAGATATACACCCAACTCCCACCTATGGCTCAATCTTATTAACAAGATCAGTCCCTAGGGGCAAAGCACATCAGTCACTGGCCCCTCGGGCATTTCCAGTCACATAGGATGTAGAACTATTGCCCCAGGGCGATCAAGTGTGCTGCTCTTGTCTAACTTGAAAGGAACCTTGTAGCCTACACCCACATTTTCTGTCTTTCACCTTTTTGTCTCCTTTTACTAGACTAAACTCTGGAATACGGGGCTTGTAGCTCATGTGCCTAGCCTGGGGCTAGGCACAAAGCAGGCACACAGTGAGTGTTTGACAAGTGGATGAATGAGGAAAAGATAAAATGAATGAGTTGCTTGGAACAAATCATGTGCATTTGACTTTGAGTCTCTTCACCTTCAATAAGGGGATTACTGTCTCAATCTAACTGTTCAGTGGCTCTCTCATTTTAGCGTGCATAAGAATTTCCTAGAAGGCTCATTAAACACAAACAGGTGATTCTGCCCCCAGATGTCAGATGCAGTAAGTCTGTGTTGCATCCTGAGAATGCGCATTTTAACAGATTCCCTGTTGATGATTATACTGCTGGTCCCTGGACCACACTTTGAGAAGACTTGCAGAAACTACTTTTAGCTCAGAATGAAATTGCAAGTGGGGGCCCCCAAGGAGTTTCAGCCTCAGAGTATCCACCTTCAGCAAGGATAGGCCTAGAATTAGGTCTCTGTCCGTTAAAAGGAAAAATGAGGAAGTGCTGAAAAAGGCCATCGACAATCAATTTACAATCACCTAGAGAGGAGCAGACACTGCTGAGATACAATCAATGTGCCAGCAGGGTCAGTGCACAGTGGGCGAGGGGCTGCCTTTCCTTTCTTGACAGGGGACACTCCCGTGCTCAGGGAGGATGCACCTCTTCAGAGTCCAACTGCAGTCCCTTTGCTTCCCTCCACTCTTTTGAGCCACTTCCAGGGCCAGGAGTGGTGCCAGGTATGAAGGAAGGGAGCTTGGCCCCAATTCACTGTGTCTGGGGAGCGGCAGGGAACATGCTGCCTGAGGTGGGTCTCACTTTTGCTGAGAACCTGCTTAATGCCAGGCACTGCGGTCACAATTTCACTTCTATTCTGGAGACCTGGGGTGGTCATGCCATTATCTCATTTTACAGGTGAGGCACTGAGTCCCAGAAAGGTGGGAGGCTGCCTGCCAGGTGCGTCAGCATCATCACTTTGACTGGGTCCTCCTGCTTTGCAAACTAGCTCTCCTTCAGTGAGACTGCCTGCCAGAGACCTCGTTTGACAAAAGGATTGCCTTAGAATAGCACCCCTCTGCCTCAGGACACCCTTCTGCTTAGATTTCTGGCAGGCAAGGGAGCTAAATAAGGGAGTCACCATCTACAAAGAACTTACGGTTTATTTAAAGATGCAGAACCAATGACACGAGTCAAATAATTGTCCCCCTTAAATTCTCCTGGATGGGACAGGACAGATTCTGATTTCCTCCCAACCTGGTGTGAAGCTGAAAAACGATAAAGGAACACTGTTCAGCCAAAACTCCAGACCACAAAGTGGGTGAGAATTGTAATGGATGAGACCTGTCAACACAGACTGGCTCATAACATTTGTAAGATAGGTTCTCACTCAAAGTTGCCTGATTCATCCACTCACCTTTGCAGAGAATGTGCAGCTGGCATCTAAATGGAAATATCAATTGGGATATTGGCAGAAACAACTGCACAAGATCCATTTTCTTGTGAGAAAGTTAGCAGACAGCATTAAATCATCAATTAAATACTCGAGTGCAACGGAGTTCATTTGGGGAGAGACAATAATCGCAGGCCCCCCCCACACTTAACATGCTATCTCATGCAATCTTCACAAGCACCTGACGAGACAGGAGGTTTCATTATCCCCATATAACCAACAAGGAAACCGAGGCATGGTGAGCTTAAAGAGCTTCT
>PVIJ01021681.1:0-17945 GCA_004024925.1 Scalopus aquaticus | reverse complement strand
TCCCCAGACCCAGCCAGAGCCTGCTATATAGCAGGACACATGTAAATAGGGCCTTCCCCTGCTGCAGAAAACGAGCCCGGCCCACCCTGCAGCTCTGCACAGGAGTCAGCCGGGACCAGGGGCCACTCGGACAGGACGGAGGCGGACACTCGCCATGGAGCGTGGGCTGAGCTGGCTGCTCCTCGGGGCTCTTCTGGGAAGTGATTCCTGGGGAGCAGGAGACCCTGAGGGGGGAGGGGGCAGTAGGGAGAAGAGGTGGCCGAGAGCCGTGTCCTGACGGGCTGTGTCTGTGTCTGTAGGTGTCCAGGGTGCGGCGCAGCTGGTGGAGTCTGGGGGAGACTTGGTGCAGCCTGGGGGGTCTCTCAGACTCTCTTGTGCAGCCTCGGGATTTACCTTCAGCAGCCACAGCATGAATTGGGTCTGCCAGGCCCCAGGGAAGGGGCTAGAGTAGGTTGCAATTATATGGTATGATGGAAGTAAGAAACACTATGCAGACTCGGTGAAGGGCCGATTCACCATCTCCAGTGACAACGCCAAGAACTCGCTGTACCTGCAAGTGAACAGCCTGAGCCCCGAGGACAAGGCCGTGTATTACTGTGCGAGAGACACAGTGCGGGGAGCAGAGGGGAGCCCAGACACAAACCTGCAGGGACAGGGGTGGGGCTGGGGACACCCAGGACCAGCAGGGGGTGCTGGGGCCACAGTGAGCAGATCAGGACTCCAGGGCTCAGGAGACCTGAAGGAGCTGGGATTTCCTTCCTAATGTTTATAAGTTAATTTTCGGAGAATGGAAACACAGATGTCTGAATAGGGAGAGACAATCAATGCTGATGGTGTAAAATGTGGTTTTACATAAAAATACTTTAGAGCAATAGTGTAGTGACTATATCAGTAGATGCAGAAAATATTAGGGAAACTCCACTCCCAACATCATGCAGTAACTGTGTGAACACCAATAAACACAGACATCCCTACCTTGGGAATTAAACCTGCAGAAATCAACAACTATGCTCTCACTGAATCATGACTAAGCAGAAACCTCCCCAAGAGGGGCAGGAAGGAGCTTTCCCATCTCAAATTTCATTTTCCAGTTGTGCTGAAATCTGACCTAATTGAATAGAACAACTGAATGAAATAAACACAGAAGGGGCCACAGAAATAACACTGACTCTGCACACAGCTGATGTGAAGGTCTACACAGAAAATGCAAGAAGATCGACAAATTTGACAGTGTGATAATCAGCCCATAGAGCAAGGTGAATTCACAACATGATTCAAGTCGATTACTTCTCCTTTATACATTTAATAGATAAGTTAATATGATGTTCGTATGAAAACAAAATGAAGTAATACAGTTTGCTTGATGAAGCTCAAATAAAATACTTGGTGCAAATCTCACAACATCGTATAAGATCTCAATGAAGAAACTGCAGACTCTGAAATTGAGGTGTCAGTAAAACTAGATATAAGAACAGGTGTCCCGTGGTCAAGGATGAGGCGAATAAATGTTACTAACCTGTGATGCTTCCCCACAGGATTTGCAGATTTAATGAAACGATCATAAGACTTTCAGGTCATTATGTGGCGAATGTAGACAAACTGGTTTAAAATCCTACCTGGACAGTGATTTCACAGACCTAAAAAGTTAACACAGGCAGACAGCAACTGTCAAATATCAACTGAAAATTAATCACAAGCTGGAGCTCCCGCCCTGCCCAGCACCCCCTGCCCCACAGCACATGAGGACAACGTGGGCTGACGAGAGACCAGGGAACCGGCCACAGGACAGAGAAGGGCCCAGGGACACAGGCCTGTGTAAACGCATAGACTCATGTTTTAACGAGTGAACACAATACAGGGAATCTAACAGTCTTTTCCAGGAAAGGGAATGGGACAGCTGGATCTGCACCTGCAGAGAACATTGATCTGAGCACACCGACAGCTGTCACAAATTAAATCGTAATGATCACAGACATAAATGTGAAATATAAAGCAAATAAACACTGACAGCTAACATAGCAGAGGGCTTATTTCCCTGAGTGTGGACTTGACCTTCATGTGGTGCAAAAAATGGGCGCAGGTCAAGAAGTAACTGTGGTCTAGAGTGTATAAAAAAAAATATGGTAATAACTCCTTAAGTAAATGTCATGAAAATGGGAAAATAAATAACATACTTAGAGATGATAATGGAATAAGCTTCATGTGAGAAACATCTATTGTCAAAAATTAATACAAACTGAAACTACAATAAGACAAAAGTCAGTGAAAACTGTGCCCAGTCCCTCAAAACACACATCACACACAGACACACGATGGTGTTGAGCCTGCACTTGACTACACTGATTTCTGTTTCCAACCTTTTAAAGGGCCTTTCAGGTTCTCTATGGATATTACCAGATCTGCTCCAACAGCGACAGCTTTACTGTTGCTGTTCACATGTGGATCCTTTCACGTCTCTCCCAGCAGGACATTGAGCAGTGTGGTGCAGTGGACGTCGCTGTCAGGGTCCTGAACAGGGGGAAAAGCTTCAGCCTCTCCCCATGGAGGGTGAATCTACTGGGGGTTGGCCACATGGTCTTTATCCCATAGGGTGTTTTACTCCAGCCTCGTCTCAGTGTGAGATTTATCATAAATGTCTATGAGTCTTGTCAGTTGCCTTCTCTGCAGCGGTTGATCTGATCCTGTGACTTTATCTTTCCCCTGGTGAAATGGTGAATGCATGGATGATTTGTCCATATTCATCATCCTGTGAATGAACACTGCAGGGTCCTGATGTAGGTTCCTCTCAGTGTGGTTAATTTTGTTTGCTCACACTTTGTGAATGATTTCTATATGGGTATTTATCAGGATATTGGTGTGTGGTTTTCTCTTCTGTGTGTTTGTCCTTGTCTGACATAGTGTCAGAGTCTTCTTGACCTCATAAAACACTCTTGGCAGTCACCCTTTTTCCTGGTTGCTGGAAGAGACAGGGAAGGATGACATTGGTTGAGCTTCAAGGGTTTGTTAGACTCCAAGCAAAACCTGCAGGTCCTGTGATTTTATTTATTTTTATTTATGTTACTTTGTTTGCTTTCTAAAGTACTGGTCCTAATTATTCTCTTAGGTTTTTGATTTCTTCCTAATTTAGTCTTTGAAAGTTGTGGGTTAGATTTTCCGGTTTTCCAACTTTTCCCCTCTATTGTCACACACACATCCCAGCAGTTGTGTGAGGCTCTGTATTTTGAGATGTCTGTTGCAACCTCTCCTTGTCATCTGATTCTATTATTATGGTTTTCTCCATTTTTTGAAATGAGAGCATAGAACTTGATTTTTTTAAGTATAAGCTTTTATTTTATTACTCATTCCTCATTAGAATTGTCTTTTTCACTCATGATTCACTTTTTTATTCTCTAATTCTTATCATCCCTCCCTCCTACTGACTTTTGGATGTGACCGTTCTTCTTTCATAAACGCTTCTGGCATAATGAGAGAGTATTACTTGAGCTCCCTCTTGCTTCACGGTGGGCCCTACTGCTCCGTCCTTCCCCTTGTGTGGTGTTTGATGGGTTCCCAGGTTCTGGTAGGCGTGACTCCATTGTCTTTGTCTCTGGATCTAATATAACTACTGACTGCAATTCCTAACTAACTCAATATCTGGTCAGTGGTAGTTCATACAGTCCCCAGATATTAAAGCTTTTTCAGGGATTCATTTGTGGATAATTCCCAGGTTGTTATAATTGTGACCAGAGAAGATAATTGATGTGATCTCCACCATGATGACTGTATTGACACTTAATTGTTTATTACGCTTATGGACAAAAGCATGTTTATATCGCCGTATCTGCTCACTAGATGTGGGTTCAACTGCGAAATATGTCCTTTCACAGCTGCCCAGACTAGACACACACCCCCAACTCCCTGGTGGCCCTCCGTCACCCAGCCCCACCCCATCTGCCCTAAGCGGCCTCAGTCCTGCTCTCAGGAGTCAAGAGCTTGTTGTTCGCTACATCTTGACTGACCCTTTGCTCTGCTCCTCCGTATCCACACGTCACTGAGACCATCCAGCTTTGTCTTACTACCTCCGACTTACTTTCCTTAGTAGCAGCCACTCCCGTTTCGATTTATGAGGCACCTAATTGCAGGAATTCATCCTTTTCATGCCAGTACCGTAAGGCCTTGTATCAATACAACACACTACTCAGAATTTGTCCTCGACCCTCAGGAACTTAGGTGGTTTCCCTCTGCGCTAACTGTGCTGTGGAAATAGGGCTTCAGTCAACTTAGGAGAGAGAAAGGAAATAAAACCCCCCAAGCAATGTCTTCATGATATCCCACTAGACTGGGCTCCAATGGCAAGAGAGGGAAAAAAAGATAAACAAATCTGGTTCCAACAAATGAGAGGCTCCCACACAATAAAAGAATCTAACAGTGAAACAGAAAGACTCCTATAACATGGGAGAAAATGTTTGCACATGACACATCTGATAAAGGGCTGATACTAATACCCACAAAGATCTCAGGCAAGAAGACCCCACAGTGCACTGTGAGCACAAGCACCTGGGACTGTGTCCCCACAAACTGCAGGGGCTCAGTGTCCACCCAGCTCTGTCACCTGATGAGGGACAGGCTGATGATGCTGTCAGGACCCCAAAGTCTCAGGACCCTCGGGGCTCCTCTGTCCCCAGCCCCAGCCAGAGCCTGCTATATAGTGGGACACATGCAAATAGGGCCGTCCCCTGCTGCAGAAAACCAGCCCGGCCCACCCTGCAGCTCTGCACAGGAGCCAGCCGGGACCAGGGGCCACTCGGTCAGGACTGATGCGGACACTCGCCATGGAGCGTGGGCTGAGCTGGCTGCTCCTCGGGGCTCTCCTGGGAGGTGATTCCTGGGGAACAGGAGACCTGGGAAGGGGGGCGGCGGGAGGGAGAAACAGAGGCCCAGAGCCGTGTCCTGACGGGCTGTGTCTGTGTCTGCAGGTGTCCAGGGTGCGGAGCAGCTGGTGGAGTCTGGGGGAGACTTGGTGCAGCCTGGGGGGTCTCTCAGACTCTCCTGTGCAGCCTCAGGATTCTCCATCAGCAGCTACTACTGGAGCTGGGTCCGCCAGGCCCCAGGGAAGGGGCTGCAGTGGGTTGCATGGATTTATGGTAGTGGTAGTAGCCCAAACTACGCAGACTCCGCGAAGGGCCGATTCACCATCTCCAGTGACAACGCCAAGAACTCGGTTTATCTGCAAATGAACAGCCTGAGCCCCGAGGACACGGCCGTGTATTACTGTGCGAGACACACAGTGCGGGGAGCAGGGGGGAGCCCAGACACAAACCTGCAGGGACGGGGCGGGGCTGGGGCATCCACGGTGCGTGTCCAGGACCCCAGGGGCCCAGGGACCCCGAGGTCCAGGAGGCCCAGAGCACAGAGCACAGCCCAGAGCAGGTGCGGGTGGGGGCGGGGGCTTCCTGTCTGGGGCTCCCTCTGCGGACTCAGCTCCCAGGCACATTGCTCCCCTCTGAGAGGCTCCAGTCCCCACGTTCCCGGGGAGCCGGCAGGGAGGGGGAGACTGTCGGTCCCCAGAGGAGACCCCCAGGACTCGGCTCCTCATCTCCTGGGGTCTGTTTCTCCTCATTCAGAACCCCTGGGGCTCCCCTACTCTCCCCCGTGTCTGGGCCCCTCCCTGGGCCTGGGGCAGGGGAGGGGACCATGTAATTTTGGAAAAACTGACATATCTGCCAAAATCCCAAATTTGTAAGGGCTGATCTCAACTGCTCGCCTTAGCAGTTAATTTCACTTAATCTGCAGCTTCTGCTCCCTGCAGTGTTTCTTTGGAATCCTCTCACATACCACACCTCTGAATTACACCCCAGCTCTTATGCATAAACAGACAAATCTTTAAAAAGAAAAAAAATTGAAAACAACACTACTTATAATCACACAACTTAAGTACCTAGGGTATACCTAGCATAGGCAGTGAAGATATAAATAAAATAAAAAGACATTGATAAAGAAACAGAAATGACAAATAAATGGAAGGATAGTCCCTGCCATGACTTGGAATAATCAACATTGCAAAATGCCCATGAACGCAAAGCAATTTATAGATTCAGTGTGATCCCAATAAGAATGTCAATGACATTCTTCCAAGATATAAAACAAATATTACTGAAATGCGTATGGAACCACAAAAGACAAAGAATAGCCAAAATAATCCTGACCAAAATGAGGGAGAACGGAGGCAGGATATTTCCAGGTCAGACTATACAATAAAGCTATAATAGCAAAAATGGCATGGCACTGGGACAAAAACAGAAACACACCCATGGAATATGATGAGAGCCCAGAAATACACCCACATCTAGATGGGCTGTTTTCTACATGAATCTTTTACTCACAGATAACACTAAACATGTCACCTCCCACCAATGAAGACTTTTTAGGCAATTCTAGCATGAGCTCCACAGACTCTGGGACAGATGAGTCCTTCTGGCGTTAGCTGGACACTGGACCTGAACAGGCCTGGGATTGTCTTTGACAGGGATGGGGGTTGGTGAGGCATTTTGTTCCTCCCTTTCAGCTTGTGTGCTGGGGCTTGATGGAAAGTTGAAATGATTGGTGCCCATTTGTCTTCTTACAGTTCCAATTAGGTGAGAATGGATTGTAGAAAATTAGAAAAACAGACATTTGAATTTTTATATCCCACCATTACTTGTACTGGTTTTGCCTTGGAGAACAGTATTGGATTTAGTGTTCAAGAGAGAGTCTAATTTTCTTAGCTGTCCCGACACCTGGAAAGTGATCACATGTTCGTACTGAACCCCGCCTCACGGTGCCGTCTGCAGAGCTGTAGATGCAGGCACATTACTGTAAAGGCCACGATGGAACAGCAGGGATGGGGAGGGGGGACGAAGGTGAGATGACCACCCATTCTCATCCCCCAGGACACACTGTGGAGTCTCTCGTGTTTTAATGGCTAGCTCTGCTGGCTTATTTTCTAGAAACTGTAGGAAAGAAGCACCTTGCAAGTCGGAAACTTGGTACCTATTTATCACTGACGACCAAAAAGGGTTTTCCAGTGACAAACACTCAGTATATCCCCCCTGAAGGTAAAGTCACCATATTTGGCTCCCAGGATGAAAATTTATCTGAAATGGAATCATTCCACTGGGAACTTCAGCTCAAATTTTGTGTGCCTTAGTCACCTGTACTGAAGGCTTAAACTATTCTCAGAAATACTGAAAGGCCAATGACCTCATTGCCTCCTGTCCACTCTCTTTCGCAGACACCGTCCTCAATACAACGTCTGTCGGTGAGGAGAAATACGACCCTCCGCATCCTGGCTCTTATGGGATCCAGGCATTGCTGTTCTTTGGATTAGTGTTAAAAATCAATAAGAAAAGAACTTGACTTCAAGGGTGGGAAATTCCGTGACTTACAGGTGTGTGTGGTTTAAAAACAATCAAAAACACTCTTGTCTCGCCCATCCAGTGGGAGACAACAGGCGGAGGTCACAGGAAGGGGCCCTGTGAGGAAGTGGATTCTGAAGAAGGAGGAGCCCTGGTTACACGAGTTTGAGTAAATTCTCCTCTTTCATCATTACAAATGATGCTCACGGAGCTTGTGTGGACACAGACAGAGGGTTTGTACCCACGTCACCAACACCAACTCAAGAGTGTTTTTATTGTTCTTCCAAGCTTAAGGAAGGTGGTGCCATCGGGAAGAGGAACAACATCACCATATCCAGAATCACTGACATGAAGATACAACCGCCTCTTCCTCTCCATCATCGTTTCTTCCCTTTCCTCATGTTGTCTTTCCTCCTTAACCTATTTGAGAGCTCTTCATTCCAAAATTATTGAATAAAGGGATCCTCATGCAAACAGGCTGCGGAGTGAATGCTCATGCTGGAGGCAGAGATGTCGACGCGGGTGCCAGCGTCCAGAGACTGGGCCTCTCCACAGGGAGGGCGCGATTCTCTTGCAGAACACCAGCCTGAATGCGGGAGGTGCCCGGTGAGGGGGACACGCGAGCTAAGGGCCACTGCGGTGCTGTCTGTGGGTGAGAGTTCAGGGCGATCCGCCTGAGGGAGGGACCGGCCGTCCAGGTGGCCCCAGAGACAGCCTCTGCTCCCTGGCCGGCCCCGCAGACGTCCCCACCGCTTTGGGGCTGAGAGGCGGGGGCGGACGAATTGAGGGTAACTGAGTGTATGTGAATTGACTCACTCTAGCTTGTAAGACACAAATTACACTGGATGCAGGGATGTAAACATCACCTCAACACAAAAACCTAAAGGTACTAGAACAATGTTGGAACGGCTCTTTCTTCACTATTTTAGACACTAGAACAAGAAAAACTGATGTTTAAAGCACAGGTGGAAACCAAGGCAGGTATCGGCCAGACATAACTGACTGACACAGACCTCTCGCGGGGCCAGTGAAGACCCTCAGGCCGGCGGACACAGACAGGAGCCAGCCAGGATCACGGGCCACTCTGGTCAGGACTGACGGGGACAATCGCCATGGAGCGTGGGCTGAGCTGGCTGGTCCTCGGGGCTCTTCTGGGAGGTGATTCCTGGGGATCAAGAGACCCTGAGTAGGGAGGGGGCAGGAGGGAGAAGCGGTGGCTGAGAGCTGTGACCTGACGGGCTGTGTCTGTGTCTGCAGGTGTCCAGGGTGCGGAGCAGCTGGTGGAGTCTGGAGGAGACTTGGTGCAGCCTGAGGGGTCTCTCAGACTCACCTGTGCAGCCTTAATATTTACCTTCAGGAGTAACTATATGATCTGGGTCTGCCAGGCCCCAGGGAAGGGGCTGCAGTTGGTTGCATACATTTATCCTAATGGTGGTGACACAAGCTATGCAGATTCCGTGAAGGGCCGATTCACTATCTCTAGTGACAGTGCCAAGAACTCGCTGTACCTGCAAATGAACAGCCTGAGCACCGAGGACACGGCCGTGTATTACTGTATAAGAGACACCGTGTGGGGACCAGGGGTGAGCCCAGACAAAAACCTGCAGGGACAGGGTGTGGCTGGGGACACCCAGGACCAGCAGGGGGCACTGGGACCACAGTGAGCAGATCAGGACTCCAGGGCTCAGGAGACAACAGGGAGATGGGATTTCATTACTGAGTTTTAAGAGTTAATATATGGAGCATGAGAGACACTGAGTGTGTGAACAGATAGAGTCGCAAGACAATATACGCTGATAATGTCAAATTGGCTTTACACAGAAACAGGCTAAAAATTATTAGAGAAAGGCCGATACATACTCTTGATGAAATAACTCCCAGTAAAGCAAAAGCAAACTTCAACTTCCTTTCCTTGGTAAATAAAACTGCAAAAGATTGACTACTAGATACTAACTGAATCATGACAAACCAGAAATTTTTCCACTAAGGGTAGGATGGAGTTTTGTCTCCTTTCATCTTTAATCTCAAAAATTGTACAGCTCTCTGAGGTAATGCAATAAAATAACTATAGAAAAGAGAACACAGACTGGGACATGATATAAAACTCTGTTCAAAAATGACATGAAATCTACATTAAAAAATGCAAAATAATTCACTATAATAATAAGCAATTGTAGCAAGTTTAATTTTCAAAAGTAAATTGTGTTACATACTTCCAGTAGATAAGTTAATATGAACATAGAATAAAATAATGTTTACGTAGGAAGCTCATAAAGAAACAAATACATATAATCGTGTAAAGAAATCTCATGTAAAGAAATAAGACTCATGTAAAGAAATCTAGAAACTCTGAAATCAGCATCAACCAAAAAACTAAACATGTGGAGGGGGATCCACACTCGAGGACGGTAAGAATAAAAAATTTTTAACATGTGATGATTCCCCAAGAAAACTGTGGATTTAGTGCACAGGTAATGAAATTCCAGCTTCTCTTTGGGGGATGGAGACAAACTCGTTCTAGAGCCACGTGGAGAGACCAGGGCCCAGGTGAGCCCACACTGGAGGGAGAACAAGCTGGAGCTCCGGCCCTGCCCAGCCCCACCTGCCCCACAGTCGCATGATGAGGACGATGTGGGGCTGAGGAGAGAGCAGGGAACCGGGTCAAAGGACAGAGAAGAAGCCCGGGGACAGACCCGTGTAAACCAGTCGACTCAGGTTTTTAAGGATTAAATACAAAACAATGGGTCACAGGCAGTCTTCTCAAGGGAAAGTGATGGGACAACAGATTTGCACCTGCAAATAAATATTAACAAGGACAGACCAACAGCTGTCACAAATTAAATCAAGATGGATCATAGACATAAATATACAATGCAAAGAGTGTAAACACAGAGAGGTGAAAACAGGAAAAAAATTCAGTGTCCTTGAGTGTGGACATGACCTCGACACGGTGAAACAAAAATCAGTTTAAGAAATAATTACTTTGTACACTTCAATGATAAGTGTAAATTCTACAAAAGCAAACGTGATGAAAATAAGAATACATGCAAAAGATTAGAGAAGATAATCCAACAGGATTCTTGAGCAAAGTTTATCATCAAAAATAAGAACTGAAGGGCCTCCCCGGTGGCGCAGCGGTTAAGCACTCCGCTGTGGAGCTGTTGGCAGTGGCGACGTGAGTTCAACGCCCGGCCGGGGAGAATCCCACATGGCGCAGCAGACCTCTCCTGCCTTGCCCGCTGCTCCCCTCAGCAATGTATTTCTGATCTGCCTGTTCTGCTCCCCACTCTGTCTCTGGTGAACCCTCTCGCCGCCCCACGCCTCTGGCCTGTACTCCAACTTGTATGTATAAATAAAAAATAAATCTTAAAAAAAAAAAAATAAGAACTGAAAACTCAACCAGAAACCCATCAACCATTAAAGACAAGCCACGTCTCTTAACACACACGTCACACACAGACACATGATGGTTTTGGGGCCCGCACTTTACTACACTGATTTCTGTTTCTAACCTTTTAAGTGGGGCCTTTCAGGTTCTCTATGTATATTACCAGATCGGCTCCAACAGCGGCAGCTTTACTGTTGCTGTTCACATGTGGGTCCTTTCACATCTCTCCCAGCAGGACCTTGAGCAGTGAGGAGCAGTGGACGTCCCTGTCAGGGTCCTGACCAGGAGGAAAAGCTTCAGCCTCTCCCCATGGAGGGTGAATCTACTGGGAGTTGGGCACATGGTCTTTATCCTGTGGGGTGTGTTACTCCAGCCTTGTCTCACTGTGAGATTTTATCATAAATGGGTGTGAGTCTTGTCAGTGGCCTTCTCTACAACTGTTGGTCTGATCCCGTGATTTTATCTTTCCCCTGGGGCAATGGGGAATTCCATGGATGACTTGTCCATGTTCATCCATCCTGTGCCCCTTGAGTAAGCACTACTGGGTTCTGATGTAGGGTCCTCTCTGTGTGTTGCTAAAGGTTCACTTGGTAAGGTTTTGTTGGGGATTTTTTCATCAGTATTTACCAGGACATTGGTCTGTAGTTTTCTCTTCTGAGTGTCCCTGTCAGCTTCAGTGTCAGATCACGCTGCCCTCACAGAAAGGCCTGGGCAGCCGCCTCCTCCTCGCAGTCTGGGAGAGAGAAGAATGGGCCTGGGTTACCCTTTGTGGGTTTGGAAGACTCACTACAAAGATCGGGAGGCCCTGTGTTGTTTTGTTTTTTGTTTTGTTTTAAGCTGTTGATTACTCTTCAGTTTTGTTACCTGTGATCTGTTCAGTTTTTCTATCTCTTCCTGACTACCCCTTGTAAGTTTATGTGCTTCTAAATTTTTGTCCATTTTTTCCAGATGTTTCGATTTGCTGATGCACACACAGCAGACCTACAGCATCATCCTCTGTATTGCAGGGTGTCAGCTGTAACCTCTCCTCAGTCATTTCTGAACCAACTTATGAGAGTTTTCACCATTCTTCTCAGTGAGAGGATGATTTTGCGAATTGTGTTTGGGTTTAGAAGTACAAGCTTTGATTATCATTGCCCAGTGGAGCTGTCTCTTCCACTTGCAGTTCAATTACTTCCGCTCTAAATTTCATTATTTTCTTCTTTCTACTGTCTTTGCGTTTCATTCCTTCTCCCTTTGTAGTTGCTTCAGGTGTAACGGGAGGATACATTTGAGCTCTTTCCTGCTCCGTGGTGAGCCCTGCACTGCTCGGTCCTTGCCCTTTGCATGGTCTCTGATGGGGCCGTAAGTTCCGTAGGTCATGACTCCATATTCTCCGTCTCTGGATATAATATAATTTATGTTTCATCTTGTCATTAACCAGTAGCCAGTCAGAAGTGTTGAGTGGAGTCTCCAGGCATTAAAGCTTTTCCAGAATTTGCACTCATAATTCATTTCCCCTTTGTTGCAATTGTGATCAAAATACTTGATATAAGTATAGTTTTGATAACTGTACGACCACTTTTGTTTTACTGTAATTGGGGTGGAAAATTTTGTGCATCTGCTCACTGGAAATAGGTTCAAACCCCTACAAATGTGTCCTTTCACAGCTGCCAGCACCAGGGCCCAGGCAGCCCCCAACAGGTGCCACCTCATGCCTTCTTGCTCCCAAAACCCACCTCCGTTCCCACAGTGGCCTCAGTTCTGCACTCAAAAGACAAGTGTGTGATCTTGGCTGGGTTTTGAGAGATGCTTTCTTGTGTTTCATCACAATCACATGTCAGTGAGGCTGCCCAGCATGTCAGTGTGGGACACACTGATGATGCTGTCATTACGCAAAGACCCAGTCCCTCCCGGGCACCTCTGTTCCCAGACTCAGCCAGACCCTGCTATATAGCGGGACACATGCAAATAGGGCCGTCCCATGCTGCAGAAAACCAGCCCGGCACACCCTGCAGCTCTGCACAGGAGCCAGCCGGGACCAGGGGCCACTCAGGCAGGACTGATGTGGACACTCGCCATGGAGCATGGGCTGAGCTGGCTGCTCCTCGGGGCTCTTCTGGGAGGTGATTCCTGGGGAGCAGGAGACCCTGAGGGGGAGGGGGCAGAGGGAGAAGCGGTGGCCGAGAGCCGTGTCCTGACGGGCTGTGTCTGTGTCTGCAGGTGTCCAGGGTGCGGCGCAGCTGGTGGAGTCTGGGGGAGACTTGGTGCACCCTGGGGGGTCTCTCAGACTCTTCTGTGCAGCCTCGGGATTCACCTTCAGCAGCTACGGCATGAGCTGGGTCCGCCAGGCCCCAGGGAAGGGGCTAGAGTGGGTTGCAGTTATATGGTATGATGGAAGTAAGACATACTATGCAGACTCTGTGAAGGGCCGATTCACCATCTTCAGAGACAACGCCGAGAACTCGCTGCATCTGCAAAAGACCAGTCTGAGCCCCGAGGACACGGCCATGTATTACTGTGTGAGAGGCACAGTGCGGGGAGCAGGGGGGATACTAGACACAAACCTGCAGGGACGGAGCAGGGTTGGGGGGGTCCACGGTGCGTGTCCAGGACCCCAGGGGCCCAGGGACCCTGAGGCCCAGGAGGCCCAGAGCACAGAGCACAGCCCAGAGCAGGTGCGGGTGGGGGACGGGGGCTTCCTGTCTGGGGCTCCCTCTGCGGACTCAGCAACCAGGCACATTGCTCCCCTCTGAGAGGCTCCGGTCCCCACGTTCCTGGGGGGAGCCCACAGGGAGGGGGAGACTCTGTCCCCAGAGGAGAACCCCAGGACTAGAACCCTCCCCTGTTCTCACAGCGGGGACGCACCATCAGTGCCAGGGGAGCAGGTCTCAGGGCTGAGCCCGAGGTCCCCAGAGCCTGTCGCACCAGGGGCGGATCTGCTGAGACGCAGACACAGTCCCAGGCTCAGAGCTGTGTCCCCGAGAACACCCAGTGGTCAGGGGGAGTAATAATGGAATTAAAGCAGAAAAAAATGAAACAGATATGAAATGACGAGCTGAAGGCCCAATAAACCCGGATGTTGGTGTCTGAAATCAAACATGACGCGCAGAGCCCACCAGGCCCCCGCCCCGACGCGAGGACGCGCTAATACAAGGATCTGACCAAACAGGAGAGTCCACCCCAGACGCGGCGGGTCGCAGCGGACACTCAGGGTCACCCCCGCAGGTCTGTGCACGCAGGACCCAGCCGGGGCTGACGCGCCCCAGACTCGCCCACGCGGCCGCGGCCGGATAAGGGGCCACCGAGGACTGACACACAGCAGGACGGGAACCCCCGGTGGCCAGGATGCTCCGTGCCCAGCCAGGGCCAGCGGCCGCGCAGCGGGGTCCCCCTCAGGTTCGAGGCGCGCCCGAGACCCCTGCTGAATGCTTCCGAATCCCTAGAGGAGCCCCCCACATTCGGGGATGAGTCGGTTCCCGGGAACCCCCAACCAGGGACCGCACAGAAAGGGGCCAGCAGGCCGATCCCAGTGGACACGGGGGGACAATCCCCCCCCCCCCAGTCTCAGCAGCCCAAACCCCGCGCTCCTGAGAAGGACGCGCCAGCGCCGGGGATGGTCAGAGCCCGAGGTCCCCGCAGCTCACCCCGTCAACGGGGGAAACAGAACCCCAACCCCACAGACGCCGAGGGCGTTTGGGGAATTCTGTCACAAAGTCGCGATGGGGGCCCCCGACAAGGAGGCACAAAGGCCCCATCTCCCCCGGTGACCCACGCGGAGCCCCAGGCGCACCCCGGCCCGGGGAGGAGCCGAAACCCGCCCCATTCCCGAGCTCACAGGACAGGGGTGTCCACTCCGCCCCTGCTGGCCGCTGCGGCCCGGAGCGGTGGGGGCGACGCGGAAGGACCAGGCGGGGCAGAGGTCAGCGGTCCCCCTGGGATGATGCGATCATGGGCAGGAGCCCCCCAGCCCCCGGGAAGCTAATTAGACAGCAAAGCACTCGGCGAAGTGGGGCACAGAGCGACACAGGCACATCGGGGTGCCCCCTCAGCCCCACCCGGGGGCCTCAGGGGCCGGCGCTGACCTGGAGCCCCGCCCGGTGGGCTGACCCCGTGGGGGGGACAGGAGCCCCCGGGAGCCTTTCGGCCTCGGGGTCCCAGACGCCGCGCTGACCCTGAGCAGGAGGAGCGCGGGGCTCCGGTGCCCCGTCCCGGCGATGGGCTGGCGGCCGCGCCGTCGTCTGAGGGGGCCTCGCGGGGGGCTGGGCACAGGGGCCGCGGCAGACCCTCCCCGGCTGGGCCTGACGTCTGAGAGATGCTCTCGGGGCCTGGAGGACAGTGAGTGGGGAGTGGGCAGAGCAAGTCCCTTCAGGGAACACACAGGGAGTGACCGGAACTGGGTTCTTCCAAAGCCACAATTAAAACCTTTGGAAAAGAGACATCAGGGGCCTCAGTACTCTGCTTTGCAAGTAATTTTACTGCTTGTTTGCCTGTTTATCATTAAATCTTATCCTTATTTGTACAATGTGTCATTTCCCCTCTAAGGCGCTGTCCCCGTAAAATGACTCCACCAAGACACCCCCGACCATCACCTCGGAGTCTGGCTCTAGTCACTCAGTTGGATCCCACCCCCGCCCTTGATGAATGTCTCCAATTTGTACTTTCCCGCTGGTTTTGCCTTTTTTTCCCTGATGCCTCATATGGTTTCCTATGTTCCTCTTACAACTGAAGTCATCTGATTTTTGTGCCTTTTCTTCTGTTTCACTGAACAGAATCACTTCCAGCTCCATTACTGTTGTTGCAATCAGCAAAAGTTTCTGTTTTCATTGCTGAGTAGTATTCCATAGTGTACACAGTCCACATCTTCTTGATCCACTCATCTGTTTTGGGGATTTAGGCTGTTTCCATATCTTCCCTATTTTAAATAGTGGTGCAATGAGCATAGGAGGGCAGGCATCCCTTTCAAATTAATGATTTTGTGTCCTTGGGGTCATAGATTCCTAGGAGTGGAATTGCTGGGTCACAGGGTAGCTCCATTTGTAGTGATTTGAGGGTCCTGCACACAGCTTTCCATGGTGGTTGGACCTGTTTGCATTCCCACCAGCAGTGTAGGAGGGTTCCTTTTTCTCCACATCCTCGCAACATTTGTGGTTAGTTTTTTTCATATGGGCCATTCTTACCGGATGAGGTGGTATCTCACTGTGGTGTTTGATTTGCATTTCCCTGATGGTAAGTGATACTGAGCTTTATTTCATGAACCTGTTGGCCATCTGCATTTCCTCTTTGGAGAAGTGTCCTTTTAACCCTTCTGCCCAGTCTTTGACAGGGTTCTTTCCTTTGTTTTTGTTAAGTTGTGTGAACTTTTTGTAGATCTTTTCTATCAGTCCCTTGTCAGTTTGGAGGACCACAAAGTTTTTTTCCCAATCTGTGGGGTGTCTCTTTATCTTGGTTATTGTCTCTTTTGCTGAACAGAAGCTTTTCAGTTTGATGTAGTCCCAGCTGTTTATCGTTCCTTCATTTTGTTTGTTTTGGGGGATGAGCCATTAAAGATGTTTCTGAGATGTATGTTGTGGAATGTTTTACCTTTGTTTTCGTCTGTGTAGTGTATGGTTTCAGGTCTTACATTCAGGTCTTTTATTCATTTTTAGTTGACCATTGTGCATGGTGTGAGTTGAGAATCTAGTCTCATTCTTTTGCACGTGGTGCTCCGGTTTTCCCAGCACCATTTATTGAGGAGACAATCTTTGTTCCAGTGGATGTTCTTTGCTTCTTTCACAGATTAATTTTCCGTATGCGTGTGTCTTTATGTCTGGGTTTTCAGTTCAGTTCGTTTGGTCTGTGTGTCAGTTTTTGTTCAAGTACCATAGTCTTTTAGTTATTATGGCTTTGCAATATAGCCTGAAGTCCGGGAGTTAATAGCCCCATTCTTCCTTTTAATGAAGTAACAATATCAAATTTCCTGTGAGGAAGAGGGATTGCTACAAACTGTCTTTTATTGGGCGTAACATTAGCAGCTAAGTAACAGTGAACTACTATTTGATGTGAAGTAAAATACATAAAATCTAATATGTTTGTGGGATTTTTTGAGAAATGTTTCTACAATCTTTATGTAATTTTTATCACCCCGTGAGCTCACAGATGGTGAAAAAACGTCACGTGCTCCTCTCCTGTGGCCCAGAAAGGTGAGACCAGAAGAGCAGGACCAGCCTATGACATGATCCCATGCCCAGGACCAGCAGGGGGCGCTGGGACCACAGTGAGAAGATCAGGGCTCCACCACTCAGGAGACACCAGGGAGCTGCGATTTCGTTCCTGATGTTTGTAGAGTTATTTTGTGCAAAAGTTGAGACCCTGAGTGTGTGAGCAGATCTGAGTGGGGACAGTAGTGTTGACCGTCTGGTACATGGTTTCCACAATACAGAACATCTCTTTGTCCTTCTCTGACAATATTTTATAACGTTTCCTCTCACATTGACCTGCACAAAGAGCTACAAGGAAATGAGCTCTCAGAGTGGGAACTGGGAGGAAAATTAGAGGACATGGGGATGAAACAGCACCGAGATGACCATGTAGGGGGACAGCAAGCACCCTGTGATGATAGAGGGGTGCAGCCACCCAGTGGCCATCCTGCCTCAGGGCCCCACACCCTGGATACCACCCCCTCGGGGCAGCCACACTTCCCAGGGACTGAAATGGGCACTGGCCTCAGGGCTCCCTGCTGTCTCCGTGTCCCAACCCCAGCCCTACCCACACTTGCCCCAGATGAGACGCGGGGCCACACAGACGTCCATCCTCTCCTGACTGGGGACCACACGTGTTCCCAGCACTGGCTGAGCGACCCCACTCACCCCAACATCACACGGGTCCTGTTTCCCCAGAAGACCCCACAGTGCACTGTGAGCACAAGCACCTGGGCCTGCGTCCCCACAAACCGCAGGTGCTCAGTGTCCCCCCAGCTCTGTCACCTGATAAGGGACACGCTGAAGACGCTGTCAGGACCCAAAGTCCCAGGACCCTCCCGGCTCCTCTGTCCCCAGATACAGCCAGAGCCTGCTATATAGCGGGACACATGCAAATAGGGCCGTCCCCTGCTGCAGAAAACCAGCCCGGCCCACCCTGCAGCTCTGCACAGGAGCCAGCCGGGACCAGGGGCCACTCGGTCAGGACTGACGCGGACACTCGCCATGGAGCGTGGGCTGAGCTGG
>PVIJ01021680.1:0-17949 GCA_004024925.1 Scalopus aquaticus | reverse complement strand
TCCTCATAATCCTTCTCCAGGGCAGCCATATCCTCCCGGGCCTCGGAGAACTCCCCCTCCTCCATGCCCTCACCCACGTACCAGTGCACAAATGCCCTCTTGGCATACATCAGGTCGAACTTGTGGTCCAGGCGGGCCCAGGCCTCGGCGATGGCGGTCGTGTTGCTCAGCATGCACACGGCTCGCTGCACCTTGGCCAGGTCACCCCCGGGCACCACAGTGGGTGGCTGGTAGTTGATGCCAACTTTGAAACCCGTGGGGCACCAGTCCACAAACTGAATACTGCGCTTGGTCTTGATGGCAGCGATGGCGGCATTGACATCCTTGGGCACCACGTCCCCGCGGTACAGCAGGCAGCAGGCCATGTACTTGCCATGACGGGGGTCACACTTCACCATCTGGTTGGCGGGCTCGAAGCAGGCGTTGGTGATCTCTGCCACCGACAGCTGCTCGTGATAGGCCTTCTCTGCAGAAATGACGGGGGCATAGGTGGCCAGGGGGAAGTGGATGCGAGGATAGGGCACCAGGTTGGTCTGGAACTCGGTCAGGTCCACGTTGAGGGCCCCATCGAAGCGCAGGGAAGCTGTGATGGAGGACACGATTTGGCCGATGAGGCGGTTGAGGTTGGTGTAGGTCGGGCGCTCGATGTCCAGGTTGCGGCGGCAGATGTCGTAGATGGCTTCGTTGTCCACCATGAAGGCGCAGTCTGAGTGCTCCAGGGTGGTGTGTGTGGTCAGGATGGAGTTGTAGGGCTCCACCACGGCTGTGGACACCTGGGGGGCTGGGTAGATGGAGAACTCCAGCTTGGATTTCTTGCCATAGTCAACAGAGAGGCGCTCCATGAGGAGCGAGGTGAAGCCAGAGCCGGTGCCCCCTCCAAAGCTGTGGAAGATGAGGAAGCCCTGGAGTCCTGTGCACTGGTCAGCCTACGAAGTGCAGAAGAGAAGAGTGGATAAGAAGCACAGCTGGCAACCAGGAAAGAACCAGCCTGTGCTATTTCAAGTTCCCCCAAAGTTTCATAAAATCCTTGGATGATTTTTCTAAGAGCACAAAATCGTTCCTTAAAGGGAAGACTCATTCCTCATCCTCTCTGAAATCTCCTGAGGTCTTTGACAGTTCTCTTGAATCTTGTGCCATAGTCATTTTTATCCTTACTTGCCAAGTCCGCCCAGCTTCGTAACAGTGTCCCCTGATTTAACTTCAGATCTTTCTGGAGGCCTTTTCTACTGAGATCAGGACCCTGGTCCCCTTCCTCACTGGTAGGCAGTCAATGGCTGAGCTTGGCTCAGCATTAATTGAATCCATGTTTTTCACAGAGCCCTCTGCCCACATCCTGACAATTCAAGGTGATATTCCGGGAATGCCTATAGAAACTATTACTGGCCAGGCAACCCCTGGCTACATCTGCACTGGTGGCCACTCTGCCAATACCAAGCCATTTGCCGAAGGGAATTAAAAGACTACCCAACTTCAGGCTCGGGCCTATGCTCTGCCTCCTTGGTGAGAGTGCAGGGACCCTCCTCACTCGTCCTGAGCCTGTGTGGTTAAGACTTGTCCAGGGGCCCTCCCAAGGGTTGAAGCTTCCCTTCTCCATCTCGTGTCTAGACCACTTCACCACAGGAACCAAGAACCTCCTTCCCCGCTCCTCAGTCTTCTCACCAGCTTCCGAATCCGGTCGAGCACCAAGTCAATGAGCTCCTTCCCGATGGTGTAGTGGCCTCGGGCGTAGTTATTGGCAGCATCTTCCTTGCCCGTGATGAGCTGTTCTGGATGGAAGAGCTGACAGTATGTACCTGTCCGAACCTCATCTGCAATAGAAAGAGTTTTCGGGCCCACGGGAGCCCCAGGTGTCCAGAAAGGTTAGTGTCAGCAGGCCTTAAATCCTACTCTAGGGGAACCCCATTCAGGCTTTCACTACTGCCCTTGTTCCTTGTTCTGCAATGAAAAGGAAAGAGACGCGGAGTGGACCTGAGGCCCTGGAGCTTAGTGACAGCCCCACTGGAGTTCTCAATGGCTACAGCAACTGGCAACCACAAAGTCCAGTGCACTCCAGTTATGGAGAAGAACTTGCTTTGGCACCAGGACAAGGCCAAGGTGGAGGCTGGGCATTACTCACCAATCACGGTGGGCTCCAGGTCCACAAACACTGCCCGGGGCACGTGCTTTCCAGCGCCAGTTTCACTGAAGAAGGTGGTGAAGGAGTCGTCCCCTCCCCCAATGGTCTTGTCACTGGGCATCTGCCCATCAGGCTGGATCCCATGTTCCAGACAGTAGAGCTCCCAGCAGGCATTGCCAATCTGCACACCGGCCTGCCCCACGTGGATGGAGATGCACTCACGCTGAGCGAGCAAAGGGCAGAGAACTTCCTTAGCAGAGAGAAGTGTATTGTGCCTGGAACGGTTCCTGCCTTCTTTTCTTGCGTGCTTCTCTGCTGAGGGCAAAGATTCCTGAACTCTGCCCTCCTTGCCCCACCTTCTATTTCTAAATGTTTATTGGTAGCATTGAGGACCAACAGGCACTGGCCCTAGGCTTGGCCCAACGCCCTTGGAGGAAGCAGAAGATGTGGGAAGTTCTAAGATAACAGAGTTACTTGGTGACTAAGCATCTCGAGGAACACTGAGGGGCTCAGATGAATCTGGCAGGGCATGATAGTCAACCACTCACATTCACAAGGAAATTAGGGTGACGGATGAGGGAAGCAAGATCCAAGTGAGGTTTTGGGGTCAGAGATAAGGAAGAGGTTTGGAAAAGCAGAAAGAACTCCAAGTTCATGTGACAGCAAGGAAGGGGAAAGTGAGCCTGGAATGGACGGGCACATCTGTTCTCTGCCCTCGTTGGTGAATGTGCTTCTGGAGTACAGTAGGCTGGGAAGAAAATTCTCCCCTATGCAATTCAAGGCTGGAAGTCAAAGAACTCTTGGTCCCTGAAGCAGGACTTGGACAAGCTGCTTGTTTCTAGAAAAGAGAAAGGTGGGGCCTCCATGGTGGCACAACCGGTTAAGTCACAGCACTATGAGGCTATCCAGGGCCATTGCAGCACGAGTATCGTACCCTGCCAGGGAGCTTCCCACATGCTGCTGCTGACCTCTCCTGTCTCACCTGCTGCTCCCCTCAGCAGTGTACTTCAATAGATCTGCCTGTTCTGCTCCCCGCTCTGTCTCTGGTGAATCCTCTCACCACCACCCCCACACACACCTCTGGCCTACTCCCCAGCTCTTGTGTGCATAAATAAATCAATATTTAAAAAAAAGAGAGAGAGAGAAAGGTAAGCGCTCTGCCGAGAGAGCCCAGTGAGAATCAAAAAGGCTCAACCCTCTTGCTTTATCAAACATCGCTGAGCCCCGACTACAAGTTAACACAATGCTGACACTGGGACACATAACACCCAACCCTGCCCTCAGTAAGCTACCATCCAGGGAAGGGAGGGTTTCCAAAGTTAACAGACATGTGATTGTATTGTAAGTAGGACAGAGTGCGTCTCCCTGCTCTGCTTGAGAAGGAATTACTGCAGGCCTTAAAAACAAAATGAGCACACCCATCAAACTTCCCCAGACTTTATGGCTGCATGCAATGGAGGGTGTGGAGAAATGTGGACTCTGTAACACTTTGGGTTGACAGAAGTCTAAAGTGATACATCTGTTTTGGAGAACAATTGGCAATATCTAGGAAAGCTGAGAATGCTCTTGCGCTAGAGAAATTCTCACACAGGTAAACAAGAAAACAGGTGCAAGAATGGTCACAGGACCATAGCAACTGAAGCCAATTAAATGTACTTCTTCTGGGAGAAAATGGATGAAGAATGATTTAGAAGTGGAAGTGAACTACTCTTACCAAAAACAGCAAAATTAAGGGCCTCCCTGGTGGTGTAAGGTGTAAGTCTCAGCATTATCACTGCTAGGGCCTGAGTTCAATCCCTGGCCAGAGAGCTTCCTACATGGCGCAGCAGACCTCTCCTGTCTTGCTCCCCTCGGCAGTGTACTTCAGTCGATCTGCCTGTTCTGCTCCCCACTCTGCCTCTGGTGAGTCCTCTCACTACCCCCATCCCCGCACTTCTGGCCTACACCCCAGCTCTTCCATGCAAAAATAAATAAAATCTTTAAAGAAAAAGCAAATTAAGAAAAATCATATAATGTGATACCCTCTACATATAAATCTTTAACTTACAAAACAATATCATGCATCATCTGTAGATAAATATTTATATTTGCTATATATTCCTTTTTTAAAAATATTTATTTATTTATGCATACAAGCTGGGGTACAGGCCAAAGGCATTGGGCTGCGAGAGGGTTCACCAGAGACAGAGTGGGGAGCAGAACAGGCAGATGGACGGAAACACACTGCTGAGGGGAGCAGCAGACGAGGCAGGAGAGGTCTGCAGCACCATGTGGGAATCTCCCCAGCCCAGCCTGGCCCGTCAAACTCGTGTCACCGCTGCTGACAGCTCCACAGCACAGCTCTCAGCCACTGCGCCACCAGCGAGGCCCTGCTATATATTCTTATAGTAAGTATATACTGCAAAAATAAAGAAAGGAAGAGAAGATATTAACACCAAATTTGGGATAAAGATTCCCCATGATAGGAGAAGGAGGTGAAGGCAATTGGAAAGGGATTCGAATTATTTCTTAAACTGGGTTGCAAGTCTTCATTATATTGTTCTTTATACTTGTTTGTATGTCTGAAATATTTCTTAATTTTTAAAATGAGGATGTTTTCTCCATTAACTTAACACTTCACTGGCATTTTTATATGACACAGGGACCTTGAATGTGTATGACTTCTCAGTGACTCTGTGACTTCCCTGCTTGCTGTGAGCAAGAGTCTTACCTTCTCTGCGGGTGTCCTCCCCTGTACATGGGGGTGATCATAAGACACCCCCCCCCAGAATTACTTAAATGAAAGAATCCATTCAGTTGCCTAGCTCATTGCCTAATACATACGAGGGCGCCCCATGTGGGGCCCCCCAAAGAGTTCCCCTCCCCCCCCACCATCCCTGGTGTCATAGTAAGAGAAGGAAATGAATTAAGCTAGGAAGGATCTAGGGACCCAAGGGCTCCTGAAATTGCTAGGACCCGGAGGGTCCTTGTCAGCTGACCTTATCAGCCTTGGCTGTGCCCCTCCCAGTCTGCCAGGTTCTAACCACAGAGCCAGGCATGCCCCAGCCCTCATGACTGCTGGCCTGTGCAAGGCCCCTCTGCCCTCCCAGGACACTGAGATTGGAAACCATGCCCCTGAGGGTACAGCAGCAGGTGTGGGGCACAGAATTCAGCCCCAGCGCCACACAAACTTGGCCTCAAACTCCCGTGCCTTTATGACCCATAACAAGTCACTTCACACCTCCCTCCTCCCTAGCTCCTTTGGTGTAATCCTATCCAGTATCACAATGACTCTTCACAAAAGCACCATGGGTAGGTAATTTTATTGCCCCCACTTCACAGATGAGGCAACTGAGTCTCAGAGAGGTTAACCCATTTGCTCAAGCTCATGAGAAAAACCAGGACGATTCAGAGCAGGCGGCTCTAACTCCACGCCCAACTGCTCTTTTATCCTGCCTGGTGGGGGCGGGTAACATATCAAATGAGCCCCACGCACAGCCAGTGCCTGATAAATGGGAGCATACGCCCTCTCTCTCCTCCTATTTCCTCTCCCCACTGATAGGTAACTGCAGTGAGGGGACAGACAAAAGCAAGGCAGATGGGAGGACTATGAGGACCTGCCCCCACAGCCGGGAGGTAGGACCACAGTGAAACTGCCCTGGAGGTTGTAGGAAAGCACCTATACTCTACTCCGGTCATGCTTCCCCACACTCTACCCGGAAATGCCAAGTCCTTCAGCAGCCCTGCTCCTGAGCCGAGGCTCAAACCCATGTCCAGTAACCATAGCCCTGTTCTGCTCTACCCTCTGGACATGCCCCCGACACCAGCCCATTTGGAGGCCACACTCACTTCCGGTGGGCTCCTTCCCTCTCCCACCACCTCACCTTCTGACACAGCTGGACTCCCAAGGGTCCCATCACACCCCCTGCTGGGCCCACTAGGCCTTCACTTGTACGAGAGCCCCAGGCCCCTGCTCACCATGCTGCCTGACTGGGGGCTGGCGGAGTCGTCTGTCCGTGTGTCTGCTGCGGGACCAGGGGCAGAAACAGGTCTGTTAGAAACCCATGGCTACTGGCCTCCTTATACCCTCTGATGTGCTCTCAGGGGGGGAATGTTGTTAGAAACAGCCCCAGGAGGCAGGCGCGTTGACTTGGTTACTGTGCATCGGGCCAGCGCTCGGCCGGGGCCCAAACTGGGGCGTGAGGTGGGGTGGGCAGAGGAGGGACCCAGCAGTAACCCCACACAGGTATCCAGGCCCCTGGGCACGCAGTGTCTGTTGTTCAGTCACATAATCCCATTTCCTGGTGGCACAGCCTGGTGCTCACAGGTGGGGATGATTTACAAACCAACCCCCCTGAGCTGCCACACCACCCCTACCCCCAGGGTCAATGAGGGCTGGAGAGTGGGTGGGGCTGAGGAGTCACCCATGAACCAGAAATAATGAGTCTGGGGCAGAGGCAAGCCTCAGGGCCTTCTGGGTAGAAAGGCAGAACATCCTAGAACATTGGAAGGAGTGGTAGGTTTTAGTGACTAGCACTTAACTCAGTGTTGTCACCTGTGGGTGGGGGGCAGTAGTATTGTGAGGTGGAAAAGCAAAGTACTGAATCAGGGTTGTTCTGAAGGGAAGAACAGGAGGGTGGCCAGGGACTCAGCTATGTGGTTGTGCCCTTGTTTCCCAGGGCAAGTCTGGTGTGCCCTGGCCTTATTTCCCCACAGAATAAGACTCCCCGTGGTTTCAGCGAAATTAAGAAATAAAAATGTGAATCTGTCAGAATCGATGTTCTTAAGGCAGCTTCACCTCTCATGTCCTTGGAGTCCATAAACAACTTTGTGAGGTAGGCAAGGCAGGCTCTTCATTCCCATGATGAAGTAAGGAAATTGAAGCCTCCTGTGTCTTGCCCAAGGTCACATGGTGGTTAATTAGTGGTAGAATTAAGGTTCACCTGGGATTTAGGCTCATTTTTCCATATGGCAGAGTTTTCCCTGTCCCCCACTCCATCTTGAATTTTTTTAAAGATGTATTTATTTACTTATGCATAGAACTGGGGTGTAGGACAGAGGTGTGTGTGTCGGGGGGGTGGTGCTAAAAGGATTCACCAGAGACAGAGTGGGGAGCAGAACAAGAAGTTCAACTGAAATACACTGCTGAGGGGAGCAGCAGGAAAGACAGGAGAGGTCTGCTGCAGCCATATGTGGGTTAGCTCCCCAGCAGGGGATAAAACTCAGGCCTTAGTGGTGATAGCGCTGAGACTTAACCCCTACGCCACCAGGGAGGCCCACCCATCTTGGATTTTTATTTCTTCCCCTCCCATCTCGAATTCAGTGATCAGCTATGATGACTCCTTTGCATACCCCTCAGCTCACCTGCCTCCCTCTAGCTTCAGTAACCTCATCTGATAAACACCAACTGTGGCTAAATCCTTATCTTCACCAACTCTGTCCTAATCCAGCTAAACGGTGGTGCAGAAAACCCCAGAACCACATTTACTTATCTGACTTCAAGTACAGGATCGCTAACTTCAGATGGACCTAATGCTGCCCCCAAACCACACAGCATCTTTCCAGCCTCTATTCCAGAGCAGCCACGGCCAGGAAGAGAACTGCCAGATTTAGCCAATAAAATAATTTTATCTAACAACCCCATCCGGAAGTAGTTGCTAATGTGAAATTTCCATCAATGTGGCAAATGGTGGGGGAGTTATTTTGAGGTGAGGATTTTTCAGAAGCTAGTCTTCACAGTATGCTGGGGAGTGATCCAGAATATCCAGAGGGGTAACTCTGGTTTGGACCATGGACTGAAATCTCTCTCCCACCGGGAACTAAGAGGTCAAGGTCCCCAGAAAGACACAGTCAACTAACACTCCAAAGACAAGGAAGCCCAGTCTCCCACGGGGTTGATCCTCAAAGCCACAGACCTCAGGATTTATCCTGAGGAATTATTATCCTGTGGAGGGATCTGCGGTCCAGAGAGTCCACTGACCCAACACTGTCTTGTCCTCGCATTTTAGCTGGTCTTTGAAGTTGGGCATCCCAGAATCAGCCTAGGCATCACAAACTCTGGGAAGACAATTATCCTAAAGGCAGGCAGGGGAAGGGCCTGCCCATAACTATAAAAGCATATTAATGAATCTAAGTGCTAGGAAGAGAGGCAGTCAATTCATTCCTTTCATAAACATTAATTGCCAGGATTACTGTGGTGGAACAGAAGAGTCTAAGCTCTTAAAATACATACATTTTCATGGGGAAGACAGCTACTACACAAACACACCAGACAACTTCAGGTAGCAGTAAGCACACGAAGAAAACAAAACAGGAAAAAGGCACCAAAAGAGATGGTGAGGGGTGCACTATTGGGAGAGTAGTCTCAAAGAAGGTGATATTTGAACTGAGACCAAATGACAAAGGGTTCTGGCAAGATCTGAAAGAGTGCTCCAGGCAGAGAGAATATTGAGTGAAAAGCTTCAGGGATAAAAGTGAGCCTTGCATAGTCAAGGAAACTGAGGAGAACACTTACTACAAGACAAAATCACGGAAGTAAAGGGCCTTGGAAGGAGAAGGCGATAGTGTAAGTGCAGCAGGGGGTTCTGAGCACGTATCACTGCCTACTTTGTGTCTGAGAGGGATGACTGCAGCTGCTGTGTAGAGAAGGCTTTACCAGTAGAAGCAGGAAACTGGTTTTGCAGGTGTCCAGAAAGGAGGGAATGGGGGTTTCTCAGTAAAGACATAGAGATGATGTGAGCTGGGTCGGGTCTACTCGACAGTCTGCCCTACCCCCTGCTTCCACTCCTCCTTTGCTGGCAGAGCCCTGCTTTTGTTTCATTGCTCACTCTTCCACTTGCTCAAGGAAGACAGCCTTTCCTCAGACCCAGGGGTGAGCATCAATTAGTCTAAGCCATTCATGGTAATTCCACTCCCTCCTCCCGGTGACTGGTTTAAAGGGAAGTGAACTAGGGTGCTTTAAGGAAAGGTTTTTCTCCATGATAAAAAGAGAAATGGGGGAAACCCCCCTTTCCTGCCACAGGACAGTGTCATATGTGGACGTGATATGTTGGTGCCGCTGCAGCCATCTTGTGATCACAAGAGAAGATGTCACCAGCCCCTTGAGGCTGCCAGAGCCGAAAGCTGGAAATACCGGAGTTATCAGTGACATCATCAAATCAACTAGAACCGCCCTGCGCTCAGATGTCTTGTGGGATAATAAATATCCTCATTGTTTAAGCTGCTGTTAGGCTTTCCATTATTTGCAGCCAAAAATGTCCTAATAAAAGAGGGGGAGGAGAGAGGGAAAGAGGAACACAGGATGAGCCTAGGTTTTTAACTGAAGCACTGAATGGAAGGTGATATTGTTCACTTTGATTGAGAAGTTGGAACAGAAGCAGATTTGGCAGGGAGTGGGGTGAGGACAGGATATTGAAAGTTCTGCTTTGGATGTGTTACATTTGAGATGTCTAGCAGACTTTTCAGCTGGCGCTGTCCAGAAGGCAATGTGAATCTGAAGTTCAGAGGAGAGGTCCAAACAGAGATATGCATTTGAAAGTCATCAGCATATAGGTGATAATTCCCTTTTTGTCCTATTCTTTCACTGTTGCTTGAGAATGTACTCTAGCTCCATTCGTTTCTAAATAATACTAGAGGGCCTCTGTGGTGGCGCAGTGGTTAAGCGCTGTGCTGTGGAGCTGTCGGCAGCTGCGATTTGAGTTCAATGGTGCTGCAGACCTCTCTTGCCTTGCCCGCTGCTCCCCTCAGTGGTGTATTTCCATCCATCTGCCTGTTCTGCTCCCCACTCTGTCTCTGGTGAACCCTCTTGCCGCCCACACCTCTGGCCTGTACCCCAGCTTGTATGCACAAATAAATAAATATTTAATAAATAAATAATCCTAGATATGTTACAAGAACTTTTTTATTAAAGACATTGAAAAATACCCCCACAAGTAGAAATGACAAATAAAATCTCACAGATTTATCACCCACCTTCCACAACAGCTCCCCAGAAGAGTCTGGGGAACGTTTTTTAGAGGTAAGCCATCAGTGACAACAAAGTAGGAGTGGCCAGTACAAAAACCAAGAGAGGGTGTGTTAGCCAAGCCCAGAAGAAAGTGTTTCAAGGAGGAAGGAAGAATAGATTATGTCAAACACTGCTGAGAGACTGAGAAAGATGAAGATAGACATGTGCCTTTGGCTTTGGCAAGTGGAGATCAGTAAACACTGGGCAAGAGCATCTCAGGGAGCCTGTAACCCAAGCCTGCGTGGACAGCGGGGAGAAGAGATGGAGATTCATATGTCTTTGGAAAGGTGGTGCTGTGAGAAGAGGCACAGCTGGCAGATGCTCCAGTCAGGGAAACTGGAAGCATGTGCACTATGGATCCGCAACACCTCTCCCAGATGGACTCAGTGGAGACATTGTAAACTCTGAGGACTCCCCCAGCACTGCTCCATGGTGAAAGTGAGACTCTGGGAAGGGGCTAGAAAAGATGGAGCTAAGAAGGGGCAAGAGGGAAAGATCCACAGAAAGAGTGGCCTGCTGGGCGCCCAAGGAGGGGGACTCAGCAGGAAGAGTAAAGAAGTTTCTGGTACCATCTTCTAGATTCTGCACATGTATGTGAATACCTAAAAGTTTTGAGTCTGGTGCACACACACCCAGAGCTCGTAGTCCAAATTCAGGGCATCTATACATCTAGACTGAGGAGATATATGCACACTTACATGTACACACACACACACACACACACACACACACACACACACACACACACACACAGAGTCAGAAGCAGAATCTGTATTCTACTACCATGCCCTGAGCATTTACTTCTCCCTGCACCTTTGTCTTCATTTTTCCCTGCCAGAGGGCTTGTTCAGGGGTTATAAACCCCTTGTTATAGGGGCCAAGGTCATATAAATGTGTGACATGGGCTAAGCATATGATGTTAAATGGCAACAGACTGTTCGGTGTCAGGGAGACACAGATCCAAGGAACTCTGGTGACCTGGGATCAACGCCAGAGGCAGCCGCCATTCAGCTCCATTTGTTGCCATGTAATTTCCTTTGCTACTCTAACAAACTGCTACAAACTTAGTAATTTAAAATGACACAAATTTATTATCTGACAGTTCTGACTATAGAAAGGACAGACAGCTGGGTTGTAAGGGGGGAAGACACAAGCAGAGTCAGGAAGAATGAATCTCTGCCTGCTCTCTTCCATAAGGGCTCATTCGGTGTACCCTTCTTCCCAGAATGAAGATGGAGAAAAAATCCCTGCAGTGTTTTTGTGTATGGAAACCCATTAAGGACTCTGTACATAGGCTGTTACTGCTCATAGAGGCACCTCTGTCTAGCACATACCAAAATTCCAGACTCCTGAAAGAAGTCTGTATTCTAGAAGAAACGCAGCATAAATCATATTGCCTACACATGGTCTAGGCGCAATGGATCACCCTGAAATAAATCTCATCTTTGAGTGCACCTGTATGCAGAGGCCTTCTAGCTAATCTCCCCACATGCAGGTGATCCTGGAGATGCCCAACACAGAGACGATTCCTGATTTTTTTCTCCCCATATTCTAAATGTCATGTGAGTTAACACTCCAAGGACTAAATGAAAACATTTCTGAGAGGGAATGTGGCCTCTCGTCTGTCTATTTGCAAATCATGGCTTCTTAGAGTTCTACCCTATTTTGAGTCCCATATCTGAAGTGAAACAGTCCATCTGACACACAATTAGCAAATGCTTACCAAGTGCTAGGTAAGCACTATGCAAGGAACTAAGGACACAAAGATGAATAAGACATGGTTCTACCTTCACCAGGTTTGCTGTCTAGTAAGATGGACATATGCACACATAACTGCATGTGATGTACTAGCCACAAAAAAATAAACCAACAGAATGTTATTAAAACCCAGATAACTAAAAAAAAAAAAAAGAACCCAGATACCTGCTTACATGGTGCTTGGCTGTGCATGTACACATGTACACATTGTACACATTCCACATGTACAATGTACACATTCCTAAATTCATCTGGTCCTCACAAACTGAAGTTGTTACCCCAGTATTACAAAGGAAAAAGCTGAGCCTGAAGGTTAGAGAGGTTTTAGGATTCATTTTAAGAGACTTAACTCAAATGTTTTCATTTTCATCCTGACCCAAGGGAAAAGGCCAGGAAGGGCCTCGAAATGGTCACATTCTGTAACCACCAGGTGTCCAGCTCTGTGGAGACCAGGACCCCACTCCCAAAGCAGCCTCACTCTATACCCTTGCTGGTTTTCTTTTTTATGAATGGGCCACGTAGTCTCAACTGAATGAGCAAGTTTATTGGGAAAATAGATCTTTCATTGTCTTCCTCTCTGTGCCTCGCCTAAATAAGGTGTCATTAGCTATTTTTTTGGTGAGCAATTGCCATTGCTAGTTATTTTTTTTATTTATTTACTTTTGTTATTCATATCTTTTACGTTATTGTGTGTTCCCCATAGGTTACCCACCACCTGTTCACCCGTGGAGCCATCACCATAGTCCCCCTGCTCCCCTCTTACCCCCTCTTGAGCCCTTACCCTCCCCTCCTTCCCTGCTGAATGTCACATTCTTATTTGGCTCCCCTATATTCCTGTTATAAGTGAAACCATTCGATATTTTTCTCTTTCTTTCTGGCTTATTTCACTGATCATGATCCCTTCTAGATCCATCCATGTTGCTGCGAATTGCATGTGTTTGTCTTTTTTGAATGCTGAATAGTATTCCATTGTGTATATGTACCACATCTTCTTGATCCAGTCATCTATTTTTGGGCATCTGGGTTGCTTCCATACCTTAGCTATTGTAAACAGTGCTGCAATAAACATGCGGGTGCATGTATCCTTTTGGATTAGTGTTTTTGTGTCCTTTGGGTAGATTCCCAGAAGTGGTATTGCCAGGTCATATGGAAGCTCCATTTCTGCCATTGCTAGTTATTTTATCCTATTGCTTTGTGTTGTCAGACAGCCCTGGTCCCAGATAACACTGTGAGAGGAGACGCAGGTGAATCCTCTCCAAGTGACTAGCCTAGGAGACAGATTTCTTAAGGGTGTGCCAATGGGCACAGGAGGTACACTTCCTGAAGAAGTTCCCCAGTGAAGGCAGACAGGTAGAAAAGGCACATAAGGTAAAGCGGAAGATTGAAAAGCCCATTCTTGCAGGAAATGGAAATGAAACATAGATAGAAGGAATAGCTAGTTTCTGCTGAGCCTTCCACCTGAGCCAGGGGCGTTGAGAGGCAGGTCACAGATCTGTCCATGGCTTGGGGACAGAAAAGGATAGGAAAATCAAAATCTGCCTTGCTACCAGAATCTCCACGTTCTTTTTTCCTCTTCAGAATCAGTATTTTGATACTTAACAACAACGCTTTCAGGGTGGAATCGTTGCCTCCTTTCCCCCCAGGAAAATGCCAAGGACTTGGTGAAGTTATGTCACTTGCCCAAGATGCCACAGGATTATCAGAATGCGAGGCCTGAGGGCTTCAGTCCAGAGCGCCAACAATCCTGGCAACAGGAAAGCGGGCAGGTGGCGATGGCAAGGACTAGCTAATAGTGACGGTGCTGAAGACTCGCGGGCAGCCTGCGAGCGGCGGCAGATTCCCTGGGTCAGCCCTTGCAGTCAGGCTGCAGGGCTCGGTACTGCGGCGGAGCCTGAGGGATCGACACTCTGGGGCTCAGACGGCGCACAGGTGTTGCCCAAGGCCAGCCTTCCCGGCCGCGGACTATCCCGGCCGCCTACCGCTGCAAGGGTTCCCGGGAGACCAGCAGGATCCAGTTAGCCGGCCGGTGCCTCCAGAGAGGCAGGTGGAGAAGGTACGGGTGAAGGCATACTGCAGCCACCTGGAAAGGACAACCTCTACAGTAACCCGTTTAAATAGAATAACTGAGAGACAAGCGCCCGCGTGACAGGTGCAGGTGAGACGGGCCTTCCGTCCCTGCCTCGGAGCTCGGAAGCCCAGAGTGTGGGTTCAAAACCGCAAGCGAAGTGTTAAAGCCCCAGTCTCTGCTTGTAACTCACATCAGACAGGTGAGGGAGGCAAACGCGGCTGGCGCGGGGCCCCGCCTTGGCCCTACCCTGGGACCGCCCATCCCACTGGGGGCGTGGCCACCAGGCATCTCGGCCCCAAGTGGGCCAGCCGGAGAGCGGTGGCCCCACCCCCTGCATATAAGAGCGGTGCGGCACTGCAGCTAGCGCAGTTCTCACTGAGACCCGTCACCCGGACTCTACGTGAGACGCACCTCCTGGACTCACCATGGTGAGTGCGGCCCCTCCGGAATCACCACCTCTCCGAATATGCCCCTTTCCTTCCGGGACCTTCCCTCCTGGGATGCTCGGGGCTCTCCACCCGGCGTTCTAGGACTCCAGGAGGCGCGAGAGGGTGCACTACCCCCTTCCCCTCCCCCTCCTGGTGACTTTGGCGAAGCCTTATTCTCCACTTTTGGAGACTGGCGATGGGGGTGGAGCGGAGTGGGATTCTTCACTACCAGACAGGCGTCCTCATGAAAATTCCCTCCTGCTCCACCAAGCATTTGTGCCCTAACCTTCCCGAGGGGAGTCACGCGGTCCCGCTCCCAGCCCTTTCCGCGGTCGAGGGAAGACCCGCTTGGCTGCCCTCCACCTCTGTCCCCCTCCCCCCACTCGCATTCCCTGGAACTGACCGAACTCTTGCTAGGCACTAGGAGAAGGAAGGGGGTCAGATTACTTGGTCCAGCATCCGCTATTCTTCCGACTATGTGGGCATCCCTTCTACCCAAACCCCCTCCCCCCCGTGACTCAGCACCCCGCTTCTGAGCCGGGAGGGATGGCGGGAAAGGGGTTTGGCCTTGGATGAGACAAACCGGCCCCTCTTCAGCCGGAGCCCGCGTCCGCGGATGGGCAGAGACAGCTGGCGTGGAGCAAGAGCATGGGGCTGAGGCCAGGTTGGGGGGAGGGAGAGAGGTGTGTGTAGGGGGGTGATATTTATAGCCCAGAAACGGGGGCCGAAATCCAATCCTGGCTTTCGACTGGGGTGTAACTGGAACGAGTCTAGGAGGGAGAAGAATGCGGGGCCTGGGTGCAGAATGGCGCTCACCCTGCCTGGGGCAAGGCAGGTTACCTCTGGGGCCTCACCGCAGGTTCCGCTTCCTTTTCTGGGTATTTGGAAAGTCACCCCGCCATTTCGGTGTTGAAAAGCAAAGCCCTGCCAGCCTTGTGCCGCACCACTTTGGCGCTTCAGAGGTTAATTTCAGACTGTCGGAATGAGCCTAAGGCAGAGGGTGCCCCAGTACCCACAGCCCTTATTGCCCGCGCAGGTCTGCCCTTATGCTATTTCCGTGAGGGCTGACGTGGTGCTGAAGACTCCCAGAGTGCGAGTGCGAGGGTGGAGGTGGAGAGAGGAGCCAGATGGGACTGATCCCCAGAGCCAGATGGGATTTAAAGGTGGGGGAGAGGGCCTCCTGATGGCCGGTCTGGTCAGTTTGTGTCAGGTTAGAAGGCTGAGATCCTCTGCAGCCCACAGGAAAGAAAGGGGGAGAAATTCTGGTTGTTCATCCTCAAAGAGTTAATCACGTGGGGAGCCCCTAGCTATAAATGTACAGCTTCAAACCTTCTGTGCTTTCTCAGGCGCTTCAGAAGCTGGGTCTGTGGGTGTAGGGATCTAGAAGAGCTGTAAAATCTCTTGTCCTTGTCTGGGTTTCTGCGGTGTCTGTCTGTCTCATATGCATTTGCCCTCTCTGTCCTCCGTGAGTGGCCTATGAAGGGCAGGGTCATGTAGAACCACAACTTTTATTGACAAGTTGCCCTATGAGAGGTAGAGTAAGGGCTTCCATGGAAGTTGGGAAGCTCTATGCAGCGGAGTCTGGGCAGGCTACCAACCTCTTCGGACCTCTGCCCAGGCCCAAGCCTCTGCTTTTGCTAACTCAGTCATCAGAGCTGGAAGGGGATAGCGTGGAAGAGAGGTCGTGAGGTGAGGATTTGTGGCGTGGGACTTATGCTGTGCTCCCTCTTTTTATCCCTTAGCGTGAATGCATCTCAGTCCATGTTGGGCAGGCAGGTGTCCAGATGGGCAATGCCTGCTGGGAGCTCTACTGTCTGGAGCATGGGATTCAGCCTGATGGGCAGATGCCCAGTGACAAGACCATTGGTGGAGGGGACGACTCCTTCACTACCTTCTTCTGTGAAACTGGCGCTGGAAAGCACGTGCCCCGGGCAGTGTTTGTGGACCTGGAACCCACTGTAATTGGTAAGAGCAACTGGAAGTAGAATTAAGAGGAGCGGAGAGTGATTCTAAGCTTCCCTGGAGAAAGGGTGTCTTTAGGCCTAGCTCTCCTGACCCCAAAAACTCCTTGCCCTGTTCCTAAGCTAAAGGAGCAAGTAGATCGCCTGCTGGGCTGGGCAGCAGGCTTGGGTTTCTCCCACACACTGGTATCTCAGCCTGGCAGAAGGATGAGCACTTCCAAATGTCTGACCGCAGCTACCAAGCTGGAGGTGGGACACCCGTGGTAAGCCCAGGCCTGTGGGCTTGTGGTTTGTCCCCTAACAATGTGGTTTATGCCTTCCAGATGAGATCCGAAATGGCCCATACCGGCAGCTCTTCCACCCAGAGCAGCTCATCACTGGGAAAGAGGACGCAGCTAACAACTATGCCCGTGGTCATTATACCATTGGCAAAGAGATCATTGACCCAGTACTGGACCGGATCCGCAAGTTGGTGAGGGTGTGGCTGGAAGGGAGGGAACTTTTGAGCTGGGCTAATGGTTGGGAATTTTTTTTCCAGCTCTATTTCAGGTGTTGATCATTAATGGTACCTATTCCACAGTGAGCGGCTACCATGCCATGCTTACTAGTCTTTCCCTGTCACCTGAGATATTTTAGGCTTCTATAGAGCCAGCAGTGTTCCTCAGGCCCTTCCCCTACCTACATTGTTCTTTCTCTCTTGCCTTTCAGTCTGACCAGTGCACAGGACTCCAGGGCTTCCTGGTCTTCCACAGCTTTGGAGGGGGCACCGGCTCTGGCTTCACCTCGCTCCTCATGGAGCGCCTCTCTGTTGACTATGGCAAGAAATCCAAGCTGGAGTTCTCCATCTACCCAGCCCCCCAGGTGTCCACAGCCGTGGTGGAGCCCTACAACTCCATCCTGACCACACACACCACCCTGGAGCACTCAGACTGCGCCTTCATGGTGGACAACGAAGCCATCTACGACATCTGCCGCCGCAACCTGGACATCGAGCGCCCGACCTACACCAACCTCAACCGCCTCATCAGCCAGATCGTGTCCTCCATCACAGCTTCCCTGCGCTTCGATGGGGCCCTCAACGTGGACCTGACTGAGTTCCAGACCAACCTGGTGCCCTACCCTCGCATCCACTTCCCCCTGGCCACCTACGCCCCCGTCATTTCTGCAGAGAAGGCCTATCACGAGCAGCTGTCGGTGGCAGAGATCACCAACGCCTGCTTCGAGCCCGCCAACCAGATGGTGAAGTGTGACCCCCGTCATGGCAAGTACATGGCCTGCTGCCTGCTGTACCGCGGGGACGTGGTGCCCAAGGATGTCAATGCCGCCATCGCTGCCATCAAGACCAAGCGCAGTATTCAGTTTGTGGACTGGTGCCCCACGGGTTTCAAAGTTGGCATCAACTACCAGCCACCCACTGTGGTGCCCGGGGGTGACCTGGCCAAGGTGCAGCGAGCCGTGTGCATGCTGAGCAACACGACCGCCATCGCCGAGGCCTGGGCCCGCCTGGACCACAAGTTCGACCTGATGTATGCCAAGAGGGCATTTGTGCACTGGTACGTGGGTGAGGGCATGGAGGAGGGGGAGTTCTCCGAGGCCCGGGAGGATATGGCTGCCCTGGAGAAGGATTATGAGGA
>PVIJ01021679.1:0-18032 GCA_004024925.1 Scalopus aquaticus | reverse complement strand
TCCAATGTAAACAATACTGAAAAAAGCCAACTGAAAAGATAAAAAGTGAAAGAAAGCATAGGGACCTGTGTTATAACAAAAGATCTAAAGTGTGCGATTCTAATACTAGGAGAGGAAAAGAGTGAACTAAAAGAAGCATTTTAGTTCTCTTTCTCTATATTCCAGCTTGATTCAGTCATGTAGACTTGTGACTGAAATTACATATTGCTTTTTTGCCACTGCTAACCTTTATGTGTTTTATAATTCCGTCATATATTTATCTTTGTGAATTTGGTATCGAGAGTTAATTAGTTTTTATTGGTTTATGCATTTCATCATTATCCATTGTCTCTTATACACTGCGTCTATCACGTTAATTTAATGATGTATTTTGGCTGCTTGTTGGGAGATCTTTGCATATAAAGTTTTATTTTCAGAGAGAAATTATAGGGGTGTGTACTCTCTTTGTTTGCACATGACAGCGAAAGTCTTTTTTACCTCATGCTTATGCAGTGATGAGAGGTGTGAAGAATTCCAGCCACAACTCTTCCCTCAGCACTCTGTAAACCTTGTTCCACTGATGCCTGCATTAGGCTACAGAGACGCAGAGCAATGGCATTCACTTTCATTCCTTGCTGGAGGATTGCTTTTCTTCTGTGCAGAAGTGTATAGAACTATTCTGGCATTTACGGGAATCAAAATGTATCCTTGGGTCTATGTAAGTTATGTCTTTGCCATAATTCTTACCAGGTGATTGATGAACATTTGAAGCATAAAATATGTAAAATGTCTGTTGAGTGAAATGTCTTATTTTCTCTTTTGCTTGTTTCCCTTATTTGCTTGTTTTTGCCTCAAGAATTCCATAATAAAGCCCCCTGGTTTATCTGCTATTCCTTTCTTCTTTTTCTCAAATAATTTAAATCTCTTTTTTCCTCTTTAGTGTAGGAGAGAATTTTAAGTTATTTTAAATTAAATAGTGCTTTTTCAGCATTTTCCTGTCTATTTTAAAATTCTTTCTACTGAATTTTATATTCTCTCCTAACAGATTTCTTCATTAAGAAAATGTTCTTATCGCCCAGAGATCTTTTCTCTTAATCTCCTTGTTACAGATTTCTATTATGCTGTTGATTCAATAGCCTCTGGAATTCCCATGCCAATACTGAGAATTTTCATTAACATTTTCACCTTTTACCTGTAATAAATCTTTCTCAGTGAAGGCTGTGTTTTTTTTAATGGTCACTCTGTTTCCTCTCTATTTGTTTAAATATTTTTATTAATTATCAGAGATTTTCTATTTTGCTCATTCTTTTACTTGAACTTCTAGATCAATTACTATTGGGAACTGGCTTGGAATTCCTCATCAGTCATGGATAATTCTTAGACATCTCCTGGTGAGCACCTCTTTCTTCTCTCTGGGGCCCTGTGCAACTTTGGGGGTTCATAGGTAGAAAGCAAGATGGCCACCACTTGGCTGCATGCTTGGTCAGCTGAGTTCGGTGGCTAAGAGAATCCATTTGATCCTCCTTGACACACATCAGTTTCTACACTGCTGTGATGAGTCATGGGAGGCCAATGTTATCTGGGGACAATACCCAGGGATGAATTACATCCTCAAAAAGGGAAAGAAAAAGACATGAGCCTCTAACCCATGCATCCATTTACCGTATCTCCCTCATATCCTCTGTGTGCCAAGGACCTGAATGATTTTTCTGGTGGTGACCTACATTAATGAAAAGGAAAGGTGATTAAATATAGAGACATTGGGAAGGAATAATTCAGGCAATATTTTAAGAATTAATATGATGATAAGGATGAAGAAAAAATGAGGATGAAGATACACATTTTATTATTTAATATGGAGTAGGAAAAGATGAAAGGTAACATCAAAGTAAGGACTTATTCACATATGTTCAAAGAAAGAAGCCAAGGAGTAATTGAATCACAGATCTACAGGATAGAGCTTTTGATCAGTTAAACAGTAAAACTAAAAAAATTACTTTTCTTTGACACCAGTTTGTAAGTCTCCATGCAGATAATAGGAACTATAAAACTAGACAACAAGAATACATTTTTGTAGGATTGATTATGGAGTGAAGGGGGAAAGTCACCTTAAATGCTTCCTATTCACAAAGATCCTTTCTATATACTGAGATGCTGTGTAATTAGATTTACCCATGGAAAACTGGTGAAGTTGACCCTCACCTTATCCTTATCCTGAGATAAGATTCAGGAAAAGGCAGTCATCAGGACCTCCCACCAGCACTGGGGCAAGTGTTTCTGAAATATCAGATTCCTCACAGCGGCCTTCACATCCTTGTTCCTCAGGCTATAGATAATGGGGCTGAGCATGGGGGTCACAACCCCATAGAAAAAGGAGGTGAGCTTGTCTGAAAGGCCCGTTTGTCTGCCCCCAGTGGGTCCTTAGACTTGGGCTTCCCATACATGAAGAGGATGGTTCCATAGAAGACAACCATGACTGTGAGGTGGCCCGAGCAGGTGGAGAAGGCCTTTCGCCGGCCCTCAGCTGAGGGGATCCTCAGGATGGGAGCAATGTTGACCACATAGGAGACAAAGATGCACAGGACGGGGGCCTCCAAGAAGATCACATTGGCCACCCCCATGCTGATCACATTGATGGAGATGTCAGCACAGGCCAACCTCAGGACAGCCAGGATCTCACAGGCGAAGTGGTTGATGACGTGGTCCCCACAGAAGGGCAGCTGAATGGTCAAGGATGTGTGCACCACAGAAGCAGCACTACTAGCTGCCCAGGAGCTGGCAGCCATGGGCACATAGGCGGCCTTGCTCAGGACCGCGGGGTACCTGAGGGGGTTGCAGATGGCCACGTAGCGATCAAACGCCATCATGCCCAGGAGCACACACTCCATGGCCCCCATGGCAAAGGAGAGGAACATCTGTACAGCACAGGCTGAGAAGGGGATGGTTTCCTGGGGGTTCATGAAGCCATCCAGGACTAGAGGAATGGAAGAAGTTGTGTAGCAGATGTCCAGGAAGGAGAGGTTGCCCAGGAAGAAGTACATGGGCGTGTGCAGACGGGGGTCAAGGGTGGTGACCAGGATGAGGACCCCGTTGCCCAGCAGGATCACCAGGTACCTCAGCAGGATGAGCACAAAGAAAGGTTTCTCCAGTTTTGGGTGGGCGGAGAGGCCCAGGAGAGTGAACCCCACCATGAAGGTGGTCTGATTGGACCTGTCCATGGGACATCTGCTCTGTTACCTGCAGGATCTCAAAATGCCATCTGATAATTCTCTGATGCCTAAAGTAGACAGAAAGCTAGTGAGGAATTTCACCTTATTGGGCAGCTGAAGAACAGTCAGGGCAATCTGGGCCATTTTCTGTGTTGTTTTTAAGTAGAATCTAGAAAGTTGTTTAAAATCTTGATATTTGGCAGCCCCATAGATCTGTTTGAAATGTCACCTGATTGGCTTGTATTTTCCTCATCACATGAAGGTAGGCATTACATATTTCCTTCATGCTCCACCATGTGTGGCTGATTCATTGAATCAGTTTTATGAGCAGTTTTATCCTTCACTCTTTTGTTTCTCCCTTCTTTTGGGACATGGGACTAACTGGTCTTCTTCATGTCAATTGCTTATCGTTCCCTTTTCCAGACACTTTTGGATCCTGACTTCCTCCTCTTTTACAGTTCTCTTTCACAATCCGCAGATTCTGAGTTGTTCATTCATTCATTCCCTTACTCAACTGTCAAACTCCTCAGGAGCACTTACCAGAACTGACCTTCATCAGTCACTCAGTGCTAGGGATTGTTGTGTTCTCTTCCCTGCTAGTTCTCTATTCCCTAATACTCACTCTGGAATGGATTACATATAGAGATATTCTGTCCCAGGGACTAAATATTATATTTAATTTCTTATTCTTATGCTTTCTGCTATACCACTGAGGTTCCTTTTCACTTTTCTCCATGTTCCCCTCATGCCACTTAATAAGAAGGAATGAAGCCAGAAATGGGGCTGGGACCACAAGACTTGACATATTCCCTTAAAAATGTTCTCTTACCTTTTTCATAAATAAGTTGATAAAATCACTTCTCCAAAGTTTGGGATTAGTCCGGAGTTTGAAAATAGTCAGTCTGGCCTGAAAGTAGCAGGCAGAGGAATTAGAGCCTGACCTGGGTAAAAGCTAAGTTTTCTTGTCTTTGTTGTGTCTGGATAACATCCATTGCCTATATGAAGTCATTTAAGTAATACTCTGCTATTGGGACTATTCTAGTCCCTGAAGTGATTTAAAGGTTAGAAATTAAAGTGACAAAGTTTAGAAACTTTCTATTCATCTGGGATTGTGTCCCCAAGATCCAATTATTTTTTAAGTTCCTCTGAAAGTACTTTCCTGCTCCCTTCCCTCACTTTCTACCCATGCTGCTGAGCTTCCAGAGAACATTAGAGAGGAAGTTCTCCTGAGCCTGGCAAAAGTAACATCAAGCATCAATCGATGAGAACACTCACCATAGGCATGATGGACCTGGCAAAGAACACATCCTTGTAGCTCAGTACCCTTGGCCACGTCCAAATTCAGGATCTCAAGGTTGGAAAGAAGCAAGGAACCTAGAATGTCTCCTCTTCTCTGTGTCCCATCAAATGGATTCTGAGCTCCCTTGTAGGTCAGACCTTTAAAGAGCATCGGGACAGTTATAAGTGAATCTAGTCCTGGATCCTGCCAAAAGAGCTTCACAAGCAACAGCTGTGGGCTTGAAAAAGGCCAGTTGATGATAAAGTGATGTCTTGTGTGAAATCTTTCCTCTGAACATGCACTCCTCTTGTACCCAGGTCCTGGGCTTCGCTGGGAGCATGGGTGGTTTACCATTGAGTTGTGCCAACCTCTACTTTTAAGATCCAAAAGAAAACTGTGCTGCCCAGGCAGCAGCCAGAAACATCTTAAACCTGAACCACTGTTTTCTGGACACACTCTGTTCTGGTTTTCCTCTTCTCGTTATACTAATACTGACGATGGTCAGGAGCAGATGTTCTGACCTCTCATTCCATAGAAGTTCTTGGTGTACAAGAGGAGCCTGCCCGGTGTCAGGGACAAATAAAAATTTGGGGGATTCCTCCCACTTTTTTCATAAATGAAACAGGCCTGCAATGTGCATTGGTTTCTAAACCCCATAGAATCAAATATATGCCACTTGGTAATCATAAGTCATTATTGATTGCACTGATTTTTTTCTTCCTGTGAAATATATATACAAAAGAATGTTAAAAGTATATGTACCATTTAATTAAAAATGTTAAAATATACACTTATACCCTGCCAGGTTATGACTTAGAATGTTCCAGTACTTTAAAATCCCCTCTTTTTTTCTTCCTAATTACAGTTCCTTCTTCCCATCTTGCAGAGGTGACAGTTATTCTGACTTTCATGGAAAACATTTTACTCTAGACAGAACTCTCTAGAATAAATCATAGAATTGTGATCCCTACCTTACGTCATGATTCTGTCCTGTAGATTTCAGTCAAACACTAATCCAGATGCTTCTGTGAAGGGATGTTCTCATTGTAATTCAAGTCCCAAGTCAGTTGATTTAAGATTAGATTATCCAGGTAGACCTGACCCAGTTTTTTCAGTTTTCTTAGGCGAATTAGCAAAAGTCAGATTCAAAGCAAAGGAAGGATTCCACTTGCTATTTCTGCTTTGAAAGATGGAGGGAGCAATAGGCAAATACTAGAGACTGCCACACAAAGCTGAGAATAACCTGCCAATAGTCAGCAAGGAAAGTGGGACCACAGTGGACCAGCTGGGACTGAGTTCTCTCAGCATTCTAAATGAGCCTTACCCACGCCTACCTAGACTTCTCACTTAGAAAACTGTAGGTGATAATTGGGTGCTGTTTTTTTTTAAAAAGATTTTATTTATTTATGCACACAAGAACTGGGGTGTAGGCCAGAGGTGTGGGATGGTGAGAGGATTCTCCAGAGACAGAGTGGGGAGCAGAACAGGTGGATCCACTGAAGTACACTGCTGAGGGGAGCAGTGGGCGAGACAGGAGAAGTCTGCTGCGCCATGTAGGAAGCTCCCTGGCTGGGGATTGAACTCGTGCTGCAGTGGCTGTAGATAGCTTCACAGTGCTGAGACTTAACCCATTGTACCACCAGGGAAGCCCTAATTGGGTGCTGTTTTAAGCTACTAATTTTGTGGCGATTTGTTAAACAGTGATAGAAAATGAATATATATTCTCTTCATATATTTTCTTCATAGTTTTACCACCTAGAAATGTATCTGTATACAATGTATAATTCCATTGAAAAACTGCATGATTACAAACCTAGATTTTTAAAAAATATTTATTTATATATATTTTACATCATTGTTCATTTTTGTACAATGTATGCTTTCTCCTCTCAGGTGTAGTCCCCATAAAATTCCTACCACCAATTCATCTGTGAACCATCACCATAGTCCTTATGCTCTTCCCTCGTCTGACAAACCTAGATTTTTTTTTTTTTTTACATACAAGCTGGGGTACAGGCCAGAGGCGTGGGGCGGAGAGAGGGTTCACCAGAGACAGAGTGGGGAGCAGAACAGGCACATCAGAAGTACACTGCTGAGGGGAGCAGCGGGTGAGGCAGGAGAGGTCTGCCGCACCATGTGGGATTCTCCCTGGCCTGGCGACGAACTCGCATCGTGTGCGCTGCTGACAGCTCCACAGCACAGTGCTCAACCGCTGCGCCACCCGGGAGGCCCTGACAAACCTAGATTTTTAAGGGAGAGAAAAATTGCCACTACTCAGGGGAAGACTCACCTGAGCATGGAAGCTGACAGGCTCTTCCGGAGAAACAGGCAGGGCTGCAGGGGGCCAAGTACTGCTGACCTACATCACAGGGAGCGGCTTCTCTCTGTTTTCTGCTTTTAAGTATTCATGATGGCCCCTTCCACTCCTAGGAAATACTTAGAATACGTAAGTGATATAAATGAGTGTCCTCAGCTAACCCAAGCAAGAAGACTTGGAGAGAAAAGAAGGAATTTTATCAGCAATTGGTCAAAATAAGGCAAGGACAGGAAAGAAAGTTAGAGAGAAAAGCCAGCGAGCCAGTTTGGAGGCAGCAGGCAGGATGCGCCACTACTCGGCCTATTTGTCCCATCCAGCCTCCATCTGATTGGGCAAGGCCCCCCTTTACCAGGGAGGGCAGTTTGCTTTACTCAGCCTGTATATTCAAACATTAATCACTTCCAGAAACACCCTCTCAGACACACCAAAAATAATGTTTGATTAAATATCTGGGCAACCCATGACATAGTTGAGTTGACACATAAAATTAATCATCAGAGCAGGGCATGAAATTGTAGGAATTTATTGAAAATCATCTTCTTTCTGGCTTTGAAGGTACTGCTTCAAAGTCAGAAGCCATTCTGATTCTTATTCCTTTGTAATGGTTTTTTTTCTCTCCCTGGAAAAATGCAATACGCATGCTCACAGTTGGGACTGCTGTTCTTCAGTCCAGAGAGTCATTGTTTTATCCTCTTTAGAGAATAAATTTTTGTTGAGGTAGTGAAAGACAATTGACCAATATGGATTGAAGGAGAAAGTGTAAAAACTCTGTTTCTTATACTTCTTTTTAAAAAAATACTTACTTTCATTTATTTATGCACACAAGAGCTGGGGTATAGGCCAGAGGTGCAGGGGGTAGGGGAGCTTGAGAGGATTCACCAGAGACAGAGTGGGGAGAAGAGGCAGACTGACTGAAATACACTGCTGAAATATACTGACTTATGAAGGGACTTATGAAGGGACTTATGAAGGGGAGCAGTGGGCAAGACAGGAGAGGTCTACTGTGCCATGTGGGAAGCTCCCTGGCCGGGAATCGAGCTCTTGCTGCAGAGGCTGTGGATAGCTTCAAACACTGAGACTTTAACCCCTGCACCACCAAGGAGGCTGCTGTTTCTTATACTTCTTGCCTAATCCCCTTTATTTCAGCCATAGGTCTTTTATCCCTGGTCCTCGAGGGGCCTGGCAGTGAGTTCTCCTATGTTAGAATTTGTTGTTTTGCAGCTCTCCTAGTTTCTGGCTTATGATTTGGCTCTATCAGATCTGTTATGGAAATTACAACTAGTCAGTCCTCTTTTCCAGCCTTCAAGATGTTATCTCCGATGTTTTCCTTCTCCTTAACCTTGTGGATTTTGTCATTAAAACATTCAATAAAACAAAAGAGCTTCAGCGTAGTTTTGAGAGGGAGCAAAATTAGATGCCCGTGTTCAGTCCTCCTTTATGAGTCAATCCTGATTTCTAACATCCTCATTTATTTTCTTATTTATTGTGTCCTTGTTTCCTTGAATCCTTTTGTCTGCATTGCTCACAGGTGTGTTTCAAGTGTAAGACCTGAGCATGGCTCAGAGGGGGCATTTCCATAAACAGCTGCCAATGAATTAGAAAATGGGCTTATGTGCTGCCTGGCTCTCTTCTTCATCCCATATTAGCTCTTCTCTTATATCTTGTCTTTATCCTATCTTTACAATTTTCTATTTTATAAACAATGTATAACATGTACAGCATTTTGTATTGTAGAACATCTATATGTCTTTATACATAAACAAACATTTTTATACATAAAAAAATTGTAAGGAGGCAAGATTTTTATTTTTATTTTTTTTATTTTATATGTTGCTTTTTATTTAGTCTTATATGACATTTAAAGAAAGAAACATGCTAAAGTTTCAATATGGACAGCTCATAATTTTCCAGCAAGTGGAGGCAAGATTTTTAAACCTAGGAGACCATAGCCAGGTGCCTGCTACTGACTGTGGTTTCACCCTTCCAAATACTAAACAAACCTCTTTTCTAGCAGTTCTTAAACACTGGAAACATCTGTCTTGAGCAGAGTGGGGTTGCAGAATTCAGGACTCTAGCCTTGTTCAGAGGAAATCTGCCAGCTCCCTCCAGTCTGCGCCAGTGCCTTTCTCTGCTGGAGGACACTTGGGAGCTGGGGCCAGTGACTGCCCTCGCAAAGGTCCTGTGCTCGATGAGCTGTCAGATACTTTGAGGTTCTGGTTTGGAATTTTTCTCTCCCTTGTTGGATTTCTCCTGCAACACTTAGCTTTTTTATTGTGTCCTTGTTTCCTGTGTCCTTTTTTCTGCATTGCTCACAGGTGTGTTCCAAGATGCTAACACAACACTGCAGCGTGTCCTCTATTCTGAACAGTTTTTGCTAAGTATGGCCAGAGCCCGTAGATTCTGAAAAAAGAACATGAGAGTCACTTGAGCATCAGAGTTTGCATGGTGTCAGTGTGGGACTGCAGGAAGCAGACTCTGAGCTGGATATTGGGGTGCAAGAGGTTTATTAGGGTGGGCTGTTGGGATCAACACTTCGGAAGGAAGGCTAGGGAAGCAAGATTGGGCAGAGGGAGCAGCTGAGTTGTGTTGCAGCCTCAGCAGGGACCTCAGTCAGCTCCATGGATATTCTGGCATTGGTTAGCTTCTGGAATTGTCCCAAGTCGGGCAAGATGTCTGTGTCCCTTCATAAGTCAGTATTGGACATGGGCTGCCCCCTGGGATGGGAGCGTGGCCTTGGATGAGTCACCTGTCTTTGGACCAGCGCTCACTTTAGCTAATATTGGAGATGGCAGCCGAAGGCTGCCTGGTGGTGGCACTTTTAGCAACTGGAGGAACATGTTCTTCAGTCCTATGGAAGGCTCTGGGTGGGGAACAAGGCACAGTTCTTTAAATTAAAACTAGTGAAGTGAAGTATATTGAAAAGGAATTTTGCACTGCAAGTCTCCTTTGTATTTATTTTATTTATTTTTATTTATTTTAAAGATTTTTAAGATTTATTTATGCATACAATCTGGGGTACAGGCCAGAGGCGTGGGGCGGTGAGAGGGTTCACCAGAGATAGAGTGGGGAGCAGAACAGACAGATCGATGGAAACACACTGCTGAGGGGAGCAGCAGGCGAGACAGGAGAGGTCTGCCCTGCCATGTGGGAATCTCCCTGGCCGGGTGTCAAACTCGCGTCACCACTGCCGACAGCTCCACAGCGCAGCATCTAACCACTCTGCCACCGGAGAGGCCCTCCTTGGAATTTTTTTTAACTCTTTTTAAAAAAGATTTATTTACTGATACATACAAGAGCTGGGGTGTAGGCCAGACAGAGTGGGGAGCAGAACAGGAGGATCTACTGAAATACACTGCTGAGGGGAGCAGCAGGTGAGACAGGAAAGGTGGCTGCACCATGTGGGAATCTCCCTGGCCAGGGATCGAACTCATGCTGCAGTGGCTGTGGATAGTTTTACAGTGCTGAGACTTAACCCCTTGTGCCACCAGGGAGGTTCTAGTTATTTCTTGACTTGTGCAGGCTGGGGTTTATCCTGAGTTGATGTCATCCTCTACAGTGAGCTAAAACAGAGTGGATGGGCTTGTGCGCAAAAGGGAAATTCGCAGGGTGGAACAGCTAATAATGGGTTTGAGATGGTGGAACAGGAACAGACCCTGGGACTTCTACAGTCCAAGGGGACCAGTGTCCACATTTCTCTCCAGGAGGAGCAGGAGAGCACCTGTGGGCCCACAGAGAGCAGCTGCCAAGGCTGACATGGGCAGAGTCCAGGGCCACAAAGCAACACAAGCAGGGAACATTTGTGTTCATCAGGAAATTTTGATTCTCTCTAAAAATTGTACATCCAATTGCCTCAAGAGAAAAGGAATACTCAACGTTCTCTCCTTCACTGTATCTTTGCTCCTCTTTGTGTCTCCACGGACTGACATCCTCATACATTTTACCTGGTCCTCTTGCCAGGTGCATGGAGAACGGTCTGCTGTTCAGTTGAATGGCTCCAGCCTGATGCATCAGCCAGCCTGCTGCTGCTTCTGCTGGTCATGTCTCACCATCCTGACTCCAGCACCCTCAGACTGCTGGGGCTCCTCTGCTCAGCCCTTCCCCTACAGGCCCATCCTGTAACTCTCCCAAACAGGCACTCAAACAAGACTTAGCAGGGGCAGGAAAATGAAGCTAAAGACCAGGTACTAGTTATGAGTCCTCCCAGGCATTTCTGCTTCTGAAAGTTTAGTCCTCTTAGATGATTAAAGCAGTGCTTCTCCCCTTTTATCCTTCTCTGGGTCACCTTCCCTCTACATGAGTATCCACACCGGACGCATTTGACATTAACTGTTCTTGAGCTTTTTGGCTCAGATGCTAGGTATGTCACCCACACTAATATCCCACTACTGATTATGCTCCCCAAATAATCTAGTCCAACTCTTTCTCCCATTCTAGACCTTTTTCTTCACCAAAATGATGTAGAGAGTTTTGGTTTCAGCTTGATCTTCTCTAGTGATGAAGAGATCACTACATTCTCCAACCACCTATTCCATATTTACAGAGTTCTGGAGTATTAGAAAATTCTTCATATTGAACCAAGCAGGCAGGTCTCTGAGTTTTTCTGACATATGTGATGGTGATTCAGCTTCCTTCTGGAATTGCATTGAGTTTGTGTGAAGTCATCAGATCCATAGAGCCCAGACACTTGCTTAACAATCTAATTTGATATGCAGACTCCAGTACTTCCTTCCCTCCTTTAATCCTATATGCTGGACTTGAAATAGATCAGTAGTGTTTAAAATCTTTAAGAAAGAGAACCTTTGTTTTCTTAAATTTAGGAACACCCCGCCCCCCCGCCCCGCCCCGCACCGTGCTCTCCCCAAAAGCAGAGCTCTCTTGTTGCAGTGGGAAAGGGGAGCTCAAAAAGTTGGGGCTATTCAGCCTGCCTGGTCCCTGGAGCCAGGTCGCAGTGACACTGGCTTCAGAGCTGTTTGCCATGTGGGCAGTATAAATGGCGCTCTCTGGAGCTTAACAGCAGGACAAAGCCAGTCACTTCTGTGGCCGCAATGTGGATGCTGGTCCCAGAGTTGTGCAAGAAGAGCCTCTGAAACTATGGGACTAGGACATTTCAAGGGTGGGGTCGGGCGTCTCTCTGAAGTTAGGTGAGTACATGAAATGACACTGAAAAGTTTCATAGACTATTTACCATCTAGGTCTTTCTGGCCCTTAGTCTTTGTTATTCCACTGAAATTGTTTCATTTCCTCCCTTCTCAAGCCCCAGCCCTTTTGGGGGGAAAAGTCAGAAACTGGAAATGTTACTGAATTAGTAAAGATTGTGGATTGTTCTTTTTTTTTGAAAGTTTTTTTTAAAGATTTATTTATTTATGCATACAAGCTGGGTATAGGCCAGAGGTGTGGGGTGGTGAGAGGGTTCACCAGAGACAGAGCAGGGAGCAGGACAGGCAGATTGACTGAAATACACTGCTGAGGGGAGCAGTGGGTGAGGCAGGAGAGGTCTGCTGGGCCATGTGGGAATCTCCCTGGCCAGGCATCGAACTCGCACCGCAGCTGCCGACAGCTCCGATTGTGGATTATTCTTATAAGAACTCTCACTTACTTCCTCTGGGACACTACCGAGAAAGTGTCCCTGTGGCTTGGGAATAGTCTATGGGCCAGAAACAGCGACATTAGCTTGAAAGGCCCAGGCTCGGATGTCCACCTCTGATTTTGTTGGGGGAAATGATGTCCTGAATGAACTCCACAAACACAGATTTTATGGGCTCCACCCCCACCCCAGACCAAAGAGATTCAAGACACCCAAATCTCATCATGTCATCACCACCGAAGGGAGGATTGCCGGGAATCCTCAGCAATGTAGGGGTGTCCTAAATTTAAGAAGGGAGGATTGAGGGTGGAGTTAATAAGCCAGGCTTAGAATATAACCAGACATGTGGTCCTTGGGGGTGCTTGGTTTTTCGCTGGCTTTCAGAGTACTATTTGGGTTCCAGCTCAGCAAAACTGATAGGACATATTCACCAATTTATCTCTCTCTCTTTCTCTCTGAGTTATTCATTTCTTCATTTCCCTTTTTATTGACCTTTTTGTGTGTGCCTGCAGTTGAGTCTCATCATAAGTCCCTTTTAAGCGCATGGGTGAGGACCCACAGTCAAGTCAACCCATTTCACATTGGGGTTGCCCTGTATCAATTTGAATAAAGGGTGAAAGCCAGTTCTTCCCACTCGGAGCTGGGCTTGTGTTTTGGCAAAATCTTCGAGGAAACAACCAGCACGTGTAGAAGGCAATTTGAAATCAGCACTGTCATTGGGACTACTGTGTTCCCTGAAGTGATTAAAAGTTTGGAAATGGAAACAGATATCATGAAACTTTGCATACTTCCGGGACAATGTCCCCAAGACCCAATTATGCTGAAGACACTCTAGAAATATTTCTTTTCTCCTTCCTTTTTTCTTGCTGGAACTTTCTGCTCTTAGACCCCTGATAGATATCAGGGGAAGTATTTCCATACCCTGTTTGAATTTCTACAATTTTAAAATTGCCTAAAATTCTTGAAAATAGCCTTTTGGAAGATAAGAATTATTTAGGAACACCCTATGTTCATGGAATTATGGAGCCAGCAGCTGTGGGCACTATACTTCTAAATCAGTGCTCAAGATTCTGGCTATGGACACAGGGAACTTCTACCTATTTTTTTAAAGTGTTTTAAAATTTTATTTCACTGTATCCTAGCTTCCATTTATTTTAATGATAAAAAGCCACAAGTAATTCCAATCATTATTCCCTATATTAAATGTGTCATTTTTCTGACTGCTTTTAAGATTTTTTTCATTTTCAGCAGTTTGACTATGATTTAACTATACCAAGTGTTTAATTCTTTTCATTTTTGTATATATAATTTATAGTTTTATATTTATTTATTTCAGATTTATTTATTTATGCATACAAGAGCTGAGGTGTAAGCCAGAGCTTGGTGGGGGTTGGGGGGAGAGGAGGATGAGAGGATTCATCAGAGACAGAATGGGGAGCAGAACAGGTGGACTGACTGAAGTACACTGCTGAGGGGAGCAGCGGGCAAGACAAGAGAGGTCTGCTGCGCCATGTGGGAAGCTCCCTGGTGGGGATCGAACTAGTGCTGCATTGGCTTTTGATAGCTCCACAGTGCTGAGACTTAACATCTTGTGCCACCAGGGAGGCCCCTATATCAAAATTTTAAAATTATAAAAATGGAATTCAACTGTAGGAATGGAAAATACAATTTAGTCCATGAATATTTATTCAGTCCTTACCATATATGAAGCACAATGGGAAATGTCAACTTAAACCTTTCCCTGTAGGACTAGAAGAGTGTGGATGGCAGTCTCAGTTACCACCCCTCTCCCCCTTTAATTTTGTTGCTGCCCATAGATTCACAGTGCTGAAACTTAACCCCTTACATCACCACAAGGCCCTATATTTTATTTATATGTATGCAGGATGTGGTAGCAACCTCTGGCATTGAGTCAGCAAGAAAACAAGGACCCTAGTCCCACAAGGAAATGAATTCTATCAACAATCTGAAAGAACTTCATAAATAACTCTGAACTCTAGATGACAACACAACTCAACTAACACCTTGATTTCAGCCTAAGAAACCCTCAAAAGATAACTCAGATGTGCTGAACTAGACTTCTTAACTATAAGATAATAAATTATTATTATTTTAAGTATAAAATTTATGGTAATTTATTGGGCAGCAATAGAAAATCAATATAAAGGGAAGTAAAGACCTCTTCTTCCCAGTGCAAATTAGAACAATTCTAAAAGATCAACTCAGTGCCAGAGCTCCCATGGAATAATCTAAACCTTCTGTTTTGTTTATATTGCCGTTTAACTCCTTTCTCTACTCAATCTTGATTCCTTTGCTTCCTTATAGATTCCATTTCTGAGACCACTTATGAGTGACCTATACCCATATCCCTGCCTCAGAATCTATTACCTGGGAAACCCAACCTATAACCACCATGTTTTCAACAACAGGAGCATATCACAGACTGCTGTCTCTTGGCATAAGAAGTTGAAATGACTGGAGGATAGCCATAGCTTAAAGTTTAATAGATTCAACAGAATAGAAAGTCCAGAAATCAGTCCATACATACATAGCCAATTGACTTTCAGTAAAGGTACCAAGGCAATTCAATGGTAGAAATGATAGTCTTTTCAACAAGTAATGCTGAAACAATTAGATATTCACATGTAAAAAAAAAATGAATGAGACCCTTACTCCACAATATACAAAAGGTTAACTCAAAATGGATCACTGTCTTAAAAATAAAATCATACAATTTTTAGAAGAAAGCATAGGAGAAAATCTTTGTGACCTTGAGTTAGGTAAAGATTTCTTAAATAAGACACCAAAATTAATTTTTAAAAATTGATAAATTGTACTACAAAATGTAAACTTTTACAAAATTAATTAAATTTTTAAATTAATTAAAATTTTAAATTAATTAAATTTTTACAAAATTTAAACTTTTTCCTGACTGCTGGTCAAGGAAATTAAAAAGATTGAAACTATCTGCAAATTATATATATATATACATATGTATGGTAACCGATTTGTATCAAGTTGCATACAGAACTCTTGTATGTGACTCAATTATAGGAGACAACTCAATTAAAATATCTTCACCAAAAATGTGTGAATGACTAATAAACCTATGAAAATATGCTCAACATTAGCAGCCATCAGACAAATGCAACTTAAAACTACAATGAGATATTACCACACATCCACCAGAAGAGTTACATCAAAAGACTAATAAGTATTGAAGAGGAGGTGGAGAAACTGGAACTGTCACACTTTTATTGAAGGAATTTAAAATGATAAAAACACTTTGGAAAACAGGTCTCTGGAAGTGACGGTAACCAGGTCTGCTCCTGCTACCACCCTGGACCAGGTGTCAATAGTAATATAACACCATCATTGATTCAGGGCACTTTTTTTTTTTTTTAACATTCTGGAGGATAGTGCCCCATTCTTGCAGGGTATTATCTCCAAACTTGTGCCTTATCTGTGCTTTCAAAGGGCCATTATGTCTCTCTTTGGGACCAGCTACTTCTGGATGGTAGACATGAAAGTATCAGTGCATCCCTGTCATGACCCCACACCTCTACCTATTGTGCTAAATGAGCCCCTTGGTCTGCTATTATGCAGGCTACACACACACGCACGCACATGCATGTGCGCAAGCACATGCCTCATTTTTATTTAAGCCCACATCAAATCCATGGGGTTGGTTTAATTATCTCCATTTCATAGATTAGGAGAACAAGGGTCTGCAAGATTTACAATCTGTTCTAAAGTGCCTGAGTTTACACAAGCAGAAGCACCTCCATCTTAGTCTGACTCCAAGTTCATGCTGTTAACCACAAGACCAATTGTAAGCAGATTTTTAGCAGTTGGTGCTAGTGTCATATGCACACCCTGAAGAGACAGAGGAAACTGAGTTTGACTTTTGGGGTCTGGATGGTTGCCAACATTAACTCCAGGGAATATGAAGTTTGCATTGTAGCCATCATTATATAAATGGAAACTGCTAGACTTCTTATTCTGTACTTACAATATCTGAAGTTTGATTAATGTTGACATAAACCCCTCCTCTGCAAATTTGGTAGGAATAGATATGCTTTATGTGCAATTAGAAGGAGTTTCTCAAAATTGGCTCTAGGACATTAAGCAGGAAACAAATGGAATATTCTAAACTCTGTCAAAAAAGAGTTAAGTGGTGTCATTTGGAATGTCTTGGTGTTTTTCAAAAATGGCAGATTGGTTTTCAGTTTGGGCAATAATTAAAAAGTGAATTTTTGGGGTCTCCCTTGTGGTGCAGCGGTCAAGCTCTGAGCAGCGGCAACGCAAGTTCAACGCCTGGTCAGGGAGATTCCCACATGGCGCGGCAGACCTCTCCTGCCTCGCCCGCTACTCCCCTCAGCAGTGTGTTTCCATCGATCTGCCTGTGCTGCTCCCCACTCTTTCTCTAGTGAACCCTCTCGCCGCCCCACGCCTCTGGCCCGTACCCCAGCTTGTATGCATAAATAAATAAATCTTAAAAAAAAAGGTGACTTTTCCTCCTGTTATGTTCCCCATTGTACAGAAGAGCAGAAAACAACACAATTGGCAAATACAAATTGCAGCTGGTCTTCACATGAATAAAGAAAGATGCGTGCGCGCGTGCGCGCGTGCGCGCGTGCGTGTGTGTGTGTGTATACACACACAAAGTTTTGATTTTATTACTTTTTTAATAATAGAAATAAAAATAAATTTTAGCAGTCACATATCCCGGGTTCTAGGTGATCTAGCACAACCTCCTCTTCATTGTAAGAGTGGATGTTTCACTCAGTCAGGAAAGCCTTATCCTGATGCATGATGTTTGGGCAGTTTTCTTATGTAACTGATGAGTGGGACCAGCAAGCAAGTCTATGCTTCCCAAAGACTCATTTCCTAGGGGATCCCCCATGTTCAGAGGCCCACAGGATATTCTGCTTCCTCCACTATCACAGGGCAAAGCATTTCTGACTCACCAGGTTCCTCACAGCGGCCTTCACATCCTTGTTCCTCAGGCTGTAGATGATGGGGTTGAGCATGGGGGTCACCGCCCCATAGAACAATGGAATGAGCTTATCTGAAAGTTCCTCTTTTTCTGTTCCCTGTGAATCTTTAGACTTGGGCTTGGCATACATGAAAATTAAGGTCCCATAAAATATCATCACCACGGTGAGGTGGGAAGAGCAGGTAGAGAAAGCCTTCTTCCTCCCATCAGCAGATGGGATCCTCAGGATGGTGGTGAGGATGAAGATGTAGGAGACAAAGATGCACAGGACGGGGGCCCCCAGGAAGATCACATTGGCCACCCCCATGCTGATCACATTGATGGAGATGTCAGCACAGGCCAACCTCAGGACAGCCAGGATCTCACAGGCGAAGTGGTTGATGACATGGTCCCCACAGAAGGGCAGTCCCATTGCCTGAGATGTCTGAACTATTGCGTTGACTCCTCCAGCTGCCCAGGAGCCGGCTGCCATGGGCACATAGGCGGCCTTGCTCAGGACCGCGGGGTACCTGAGGGGGTTGCAGATGGCCACGTAGCGATCAAACGCCATCATGCCCAGGAGCACCACTCCGTGGCCCCCATGGCAAAGGAGAGGAACATCTGTACAGCACAGGCTGAGAAGGGGATGGTTTCCTGGGGGTTCATGAAGCCATCCAGGACTAGAG
>PVIJ01021678.1:0-17953 GCA_004024925.1 Scalopus aquaticus | reverse complement strand
GCGCGGGCAGCGGGGGCGGAGCTGGCGGCTGCGGGCGGGCGAGTGCGAGGCGGGAAGAGAAGGGGCTGTGGGGGGGTGGGGGCGGGGCCGTGGGGGGGCCGTGGGGGGTCGCGGGGCGGGCCCCAGGCCTGGGTAGCACCTGCGAGGAAGGTCAGCCGTGGCCCCACCCAGCGCTGTCAATCAGGGGCTGGGGGCGGAGCCTGCGTGGGCCCCCCGGACCGCAGCGGGAGGGCGGCAGGCGGGAGTCCAGGGGTCCAGGGATGCTCGGACTGTGTTTCAGCCCCAAAATGTTGTCTTTTCTGTCTTACTACAAATAAAGCCAAGATTCCGTATCCCCCAACCCCTCGCTGTCCGTCCATCTGGTCTCTGCACCCCAGCTCCAAACAGCCCATCCTGGGGTCCTGGGGTGGTGGGGTCGGGCTCCAACACAGGGATTTGGGAGGACTCGATTATTCCATGAAAGTGCATAAACCAACAAACGGTTTTCCGTCACAAGGCTCTAAGCCTTTTCTCACACGCTGCGTGTGGTGATAACATCAAGACTTTACTTCCAAATTAAGAAAAAACTGCATCTTTACATGCAAACATAGATGAGTCTGGGGCTAGAGCGAGGACTTTGTGGCATATTTTTTCTGGGAATACCATACAGCCAGGAAAAGGAAACTGGACAGTAATGAATAATCCTGTCAGAAGCCACATGAGCTTAGAACTTTGAAGCGCCAATGAAATGACCACAACCTGCTTCCAGGTTAACAAATCCGGCATTTGGGCCTCCCTGGCAGTTAAATCGGGATGTTTTGCACAGTAACTTTACCACGGGCAGACGGGCCATTTCCAGCCCAGCCCCTCAAGGGCACGTCTGAGGGACAGTTCACTTGGACACAGATATTTCAGTGTCGTGAATAACACGTGCAGGTGTGAAATGTGTTATAGATAATTCTAACGTCCTGAGGTTATGGCAACGTTGTTGATGTGATAAAGTGTGTCCATGACATATTGATGTAATGTATCCTCAAATTAGTATACTCATACAATATGTTAATGTGCTGATACTAGTATGTGACATAATTGAGCAATGAATGCATATTGACGTATTAGCATGCTGATGTCATATTAATATACTGGTATGACTAATATAGTGATCAAAATTTATCAATACAATTTTGATATCTTGCCAAAATATTAACATACTGATATAATTTATTAGGATATTGATGTGATTGATACAGTGATATAAGTTATCACTAATGTATTGATATGTTTACAATTTTCATATTAACACATTGATAGATTATGTTTATATATTGATAGTATGTTAATATATTGACCCAATGTGTCACTATATTGATATATCAACCTAACATTAAAGTACCAGTATATCAGTATATTCATATATTATGTCAGGGTAGTAATAATAGTGATGTATTGTTAGAATTTATATCAGTATAACGCATATTGAGGTAATCAATCCCTCATGTATTGTATATAGTGATACCATTTATATCCATACAGTAATATATTGATGTAACTTAATATTGTGTTGTCTACCTTCCAGTTACACTCATCATTTTACACTCATCATTTTAAAGACTGTTTTATGAGGAGTAACTCCATGTTACTTTGTCTATTGAAAGCTTTCCAACTAAACTCAGGAAAAATAATCCCAGTTGTAATCAAATAATGACACTATTATAACAGCACTGCAGGGTGCACGGATGCATTATAACATAGAATGCAAATTCATTGAAGACATTGGTCTCTTCAGGCAAAAGAACCTGTTTGAAAGACAAACTCGTTACCTCCAAAATCATTCACACAGATGCAGCCACTTCCTTCTGTATCGTCAGGGATTCGCGACCCCAAGAATGTAGTTACAGAGGTTTGGGGGGAGGGAAACCAGGATGACGTCCCTGCTGGCGATGGACCTTGGGGTGCCCCTCGGCCCCTGGGCCTGTTCAGCTCCCCCAGACCTCAGGGAGGCCCCGGGCAGGACGGGGCGGTGTTCAGGGGTGACAGAAACCGTGTGCAGGGACCCAGCAGGAGACAGCTGTCCAGTGACCGCGCCTGGGCAGGAAGACGCGGCGCTGCCTCCTGTCTCGTTCTGTCCATCCGTGTTGTCTGAGCCCGCAGACTGGCCCGGATGCGGCACTCACTCTGGGGTGGGGAGGGCCACAGCGCTGCAGAACCCCTTTAGATTTAATGAGGAGATCCTCCGCCTCCGTTTCGCGAGTCTCACAAACATCCTTTGAAAGTCAATGAGTGGCCCCCAAGATGCAGCTGCCCCCCAAATGCATATATTACATGCAGACGCCCGTGTGTATGCAGATGGGAGACCCTGTATATAAAATGAACTCACAGTATTTCCCCATCACTTGTGCCTTGAAAGTGGCTAAAGCGATTGGCTGACTTTTCCAAAATCTTATTACGAGGGAAATGCAGGTATTTCAGGTTCTGTGTGTGGGGGGTGAATGATGTCGCCACACTGGCGCGGAGCTGCAGAGAGGGGATTGGGCGCTCGGCACAGCCAGGAGCTTCCTTGCTCCCTGCTAAAGAGACAGGCCTTCCCCGGCATCCGTGCCCTCCTGACACGCGTGTGAGTGGGTGAGCCTGCTCCGCCTGGGGGAGCTGACATTCTCCTCCGTGACCCTGTGCGTCAGGGACTGTCTTCACCAATTGTTGGATGTTCACTGAGTTACTTCCAGCCATTGGTTACTCACTGGCCATTGGTTTATGCGTGGTGGACACAAGTCTGCTTGGAGTGTTTTGGAGATAAGTGACAGCAAAATGAAGTGAGCTGGGCGAGGGGTGGGGAAAGAAGGAGGGAGGGAGAGGGTACATGATGGATGGATGGATGATTTGATAGATGGATGGTGGATGGATGGATGGATGGATGCTGAAAGGGAGGAACAAGATACCTCCCACCCATCCCTGTCAAAGACAATACCTGTTCAGGTCCAGTTCCCAGCTAACGCCAGGAGGACTCATCCGTCCCAGTGTCTGTGGAGCTCATGCTAGAATTGCCTAAAAAGTCTTCATTGGTGGGAGGCACATTTTAGTGTTTATCTGAGAGTAAAATATTTATGTTGAAAACAGAGCCATTCTAGATGTGGGTGAATTTCTGGGCTCTAATCATGTTCCATTGCTCTGTGTGTGTTTGTTTTTGTCCCAGTACCATGCCGCTTTAACTATTATAGTTTTATTGTATAGACTAATCTAGAAATATACTGCCTCCATTCTCCCTCGTTTTGGTCAGGATTGTTTTGGCTATTCTTTATCTTGTGTGGTTGCATATGTATTTCAGTAATATTTGTTCTATGTCTTTGAAGAATGTCACTGACGTTCTTATTGTGATCACATTGAATCTATAAATTGCTTTGTGTTCATGGGCATTTGTAATGTTGATTCTTCCAATCCATGGGCAGGGAATCTTTCCATTTATTTGTCTTTTCTATTTCTTTTAACAATGTCTTTCTATATTCTTTGTGTCTTCACCACCTATGCTAGGTATACCCTAGGTACTTCAGTTTTGTGATTACAAGTAGTGTTGGTTTCTATTTTTTTTTATTTTTAAACATTTATTCATGCATAAGAGCTGGGGTGTACGTCAGAGGTGTGGTATGTGAGAGAATTCCACAAAGACAGAGGCGGGAGCAGAATCTGCAGATTGAGTGAAATCCACTGCTGAGGAGATCAGAGGGGAGACAGGAAAGGTTTGCTGCTCCCTGGGGTCGGCTCCCTGGCCCGGGATCGAACTCATGATGCAATGGCTGTGGACAGCCTTATAGTGCTGAGACTTAACCCCTGTGCCACTAGGGAGGCGTGGTCTTCTCTTGTGGTTCATTGTTTGCATACCAGAAGGCAACTGATTTTCATGTGTTGGTTTTGTAAGCTTCCAACTGCACTGAAGTGGCTTACTGATTTAATTTTTTTTTCCCAGTGGAGTATTTAGTGTACTCAAGGTATATTATTTTGTCCACAACAGGTCTAATTGTGTTTAAAAGTTTAAATTCTTACAATTCATACAACCTTGAGACAGTTAATGTTTTATTGATTTAAATATTTCAGTAGTGTTATACAAAACTGGAAAATGTACGCAATGAGTAGTCTCAGTGTACATTTATAATGGTCTGATATTCCATCTTAGTAATTCAATTATTTATTGAATTCTCATTATGTCCCATAACTTTGACCAGTAAACTATGATATTATCGAGAATATTAACAAATTCATTTATCATAAGAAAATATAAAAATGCGAATGACTTAAAAGAACAGTAGCAAGTTTACAACCAGAAGTTCAAAGATTGAGATTTTACCCTTTTGTGTCTCCATTCCTGGCTGCCTCCAAATTCTTAAGTGCCCACATGGAGCTCACCTGCTGGGGGGCAGGCCAGCCTGTCTAGCACCCTCACAGGGCAAAGTTTGAAAATGAGTCAAACGATCAGATATCCAATTGGAACTGCATTTTACCCTGAAATACTTAGGTGTGAAATTTTGAAATTTTTGGATATCACAGACAGGAAAGCAATTTTGTCCTGTAGTCAGCAAATGAGGAGGGGAGACCTTGCCTGCCCAAATGTAAATCTTCAAAGCATTTCAGGGATTTGTCCAGATCTTTAAAGAAAGACATTGATTATTATTTGGATTGCATTGATTTTGTAAATTGTTTTGGGTCTCAGGGGACATTTGTAATGTTAAATCTTTCTAAGCCATGAGGAGGGATTGTCTTTCCATTCCTTGTTTTCCTTCATCTTTAAACAATGTCTTACTGTTTGCTTTCTGTCTTCAAGCCTTTGTTAGATTTACTCCCAGGTACTTAGTTTTGTGATTTGAAGTGGGATTATTTTCTTAATGTCTTCTCTTCTAGTTTATTTTTTGCTTATAAGAAGGCAATTGATTTTCATGTGTCGAATTTCTAGCTTCCAACTACACTAAAGTGAATTATTGATTTAATTAGTTTTTTTCAGTGGAGCCTTTGTGCTCTCAGCATATATTATGTTGTCTAAACAGGTTTAATTGTGCTTAAATGTTAAAATTCATACAAACATGATTGCTAATATTTTAATGTTTATTTAAATGTTAAATAAATGTTTATTTAAACATTTATTTATGTTATACAACTCTGGCCAGATGTAGGCATTGAATAGCTCAGTATATGTTTATAATGGTCTGATATTCCATCTTCTTAATTTGATACATTCATCAATTCTCCTTATATCCCATAACTTTCATTGACCAGTAAACAATGAAGTCTCAAGGAGTAATATTAACAAAGGTATTTCTCATCAGAAAAAAAATAAAAAATGCCACGCATTTAAAAGAAGAGTCCTAAGTTGTCAACCCAGAATGAAAAGATCAGTGACTTGCAGCCTTTGTCTTCTATTCCTGGCTGCCTCCAAATTCCCCTCGTGCCCACAGGGGGCTCACCTGGGCTGAACTCAGGTCAGCCTGACCAGCCCCTCACATGGCGAATGGTGTGAGAATGAGTGAAACGATCTGATATCCGGTTGGAACTGCATTTTATCATGAAATATTTAGGTGTGAAATTTTCAAATGTTGCACGTCACCAACGGGAAAGCAAAGTTCTGGTGCAGTCAGCAGACGCAGAGCTGAGGCCAGAAAGGGCCACACGCACGGGGCGTTCACCTGCCCACATGTCAATCTGCTTCCAAATCTTTAATTGTCTTTATGTCTACAGTAAATGATAGTGTTATTGTATTGTAATAAAGCCCAATCTGTTTTATCTCTTGAACATCACCCTATGGAAAAGCTGACACTCAGGGTGAGATTACTGTAACAATGTGCCCAACAGGGCAATGTCCCCAAATTCTCAAACATTCTCGGTAATTAAATAAATGGAGACGAACACTGGAGTACAGTGGGGTGTAATGTTGTGAGAGCCATTCCTCAACTAATTCTGGAAATATCAGAAAATGGTGTGGTCCACTCGCTATTATTTTGTTTTCACACTGTAGCTCCCCAAACCATGGCATCTCCAGGCCGAGAGTTACAGAAATGGAGAAGAGCAAAAAGTGGCTTCAAGTTCAATTCCCTCCGTATATATGCAATATCAAAAAGCACCTAAGCGGTAACAAGAGCAAAATTAAATCTAATAAAGTATATGAAGTGATCTGAAATATAACTTAAAAGTACTATACATTTTAAGGTATTCAGGTGATACCGGAACCGGCTGCCTCAGCAGTGGGGGCCTGCGGGAGCGGTGGGGCCTCTACCCGCTGCTCCTGCCCCGTAACTGCCGTTTTGAATGGACCAGTCAGGTGCTAGGAGGTGATGGGTCGGTCCCATCAGCTCCAGGATTGAACATGGTCCAATCAGACTTGCGGATGGGACTCTGGGAGAGGATATAAGCCGGGATTGGAGGGACCTGAGGTGCGAGAAGAAAAGCAGGAGCCAGCCCCAGAGAGAGAAGGAGGCCCCTGAAGAGAAGAACAGGAGAAGACGACGACGACGACACCAGCCCCCAGGAGATGAAAGACGACGACGGTTCCAGACACCGAAGAGAGAAGAGAGCAGTCCGCGCCTGGCCTCCGAGGGAGAGAGAAGAAAAGCAGCGTCCAGCACCTGCCCTCTGGGCCCTGGTCCTGTCTCTGACGCAGCCTGACAGGAGCCCCAGGGGCCCCGGTCTGGTGTCCCAGAGGCCTGTGTGTGGGTCTCTCCCAGCACCTCCCAGAGAGCTGCCGGCCCCGATGCGTTGTGGGGGAGGCGGCCGCCACCTGAGGGTGCAGTGAGCTCTCTGCTTCCCGCGTGTGTACAACAGACCCCGTGTTTGCTGTTCCTGCAGCCTGAGGTCTCGTGTAATTGTGTGCGTGGTTGAGCCCCGCAGACAGTGCCCTGTCCCCTCAGCAGGCGCTGACCTTTGTTGCATTTGGCCTTTTGGCCTTCTGGGGCTTTTTGGTGGCTCTTGCCTCAGAGCCTGGGCACTTGTGCACCATCTGCCTGATTTCACAGTGAAATTATAAGTAACTATAAGAATATAAAGGGTGTATAATGTAAAATATAAAATAAGTGTTGGTAATGGAGTCATGAACTCTTCTTCTCCATTATAGTTTGGTGAGTGCCCCCTTCATCAGTCTCCCCACAGCCGTCTTCATGGCCTGGTTTCTCAGACTGTAGATGACGGGATTAATGGTGGGGGGCACCATTGTGTAGAACATAGAAATGACCAGGTCAGACATGGACGGAGTCTTCGAAGTGGGCTTCAGATAAGCAAAGCAAGCAGTGGAGAGAAATAGCACCACAACCAGCAGGTGGGGAAGGCAAGTGGAGTAGACTTTAGCTTTACCTTCTGTGGATGGAATCTTCCTGACAGCAGAGAAGATGTGGACATAGGAGATGATGATGAAAACAAAACAGCAGGAATCGGTCACAGCGCTAGTCATCATGGGCACAAGTTCGTTGATTAAACTTTCTGAGCAGGAAATAGCCAGTAACTGGGGGATGTCACAGAAGAACTGGTAGACCACGTTGGACCCACAGTAGGACAAGGAGAAGGTACCAGCTGTGTTCATTGCAGCATAGAGACCCCCACCCAGCCAGGACACAGCTGCCAGCTGCACACACCTGTCCCTGCTCATGAGGACCTCGTAGTGCAGGGGGCGGCAGATGGCAGCATAGCGGTCAAGGCTCATCGCCGTGAGCAGGTGCAGCTCTGTAGCCCCTGAAATATCCATCATGAAGACCTGAAACGCACAGCCCGGGAACGAGATGGAGCTGCTGTGCATCAGAGCGTTGGCAATGGACTTGGGGACCGTGGCCGAGATGAGCCAGAGGTCCGTGAGGGACAGATTCCTCAGGAAGAAGTACATGGGCGTGTGGAGGTGCGGGTCCAGGGTGGTGATGGCCACGATGAGCCCGTTCCCCAGCAGGGCGCACAGGTAGGCCAGGGAGAAGAGCAGTGGGTGCAGGAAGCCCATGTTCCCGTGGGTGGGGAACCCCAGGAGGACGAATTCTGTCACCTCCGTGAGATTGGGCACCGCTGGGGACATCACCTGCATCAGGAGACTAGACTGAAACGCCGTCACCGTCGCCAGAGCTCAACAAGCGGTGTTTATGTGCACGTGGCCAGCACTGTCCTTCCCCCTCGTGGTCACTCTCCGGGCCCTGCTGAGCGTCTTCACCCCACAGGGACCCCAGTTCCTGCTCTGCTCGACCTCGTGGCCTCAGTGACTGGAAGGTGCCGCCCTTGTCCACGCAGCTGTGACGATGCTGAGGGCAGAGAATCCGCTAACTCAGCTGTTGAGCACAGTCTCTGCCCAGACTCGCTGCACCAGGGCCCCCCACTGAGCGGCCCCCTCTCCTGTCCCCTCACCAAGTCCCCAGGGCAGCTCACCTCCTGTAGGGGACCTCTCTATTACTCTTAGGAAACATGAACTAGCAAGGCTGACCCCCAAATCCAGCCTTTGGGGTCTTCCAGCTGTCACGTCCCCCAAACCCCATGCAGACCCCGCTCACAGGCGCACATTGGAGATCAGTGGACACGGCCCCCGGGGTCTGTCCTGCTCTCAGCGCCCATGTGATTCAGCACAGAATGAGGGGTGTGTGCACAGAGCCCCGAGTTTGGTGTCTGAATCTGTCTCCCCCGCTCCTGCATCCTGAGACTGGGGGTGACCTCCTGCTCTGCTCACCCCGGTCATTGTCCGCTCGCCCGCCCTCCCCTGAGACACTAAGATTGTTTCTCCTCCAGCTCCTTCCTCCCTGGTCACCCCATACGTCCCCCCTGAGGGTGAGCTTGTCCCCCGCGGCCCCGTCCCCTCTGTCCCCATCAGACTCAGCACATCTGCGCCGGGGGAGGCGGCTCCGGGCGGGTCAGACGGTCTGTGGGTGCGGCTGTCCCTGCCGGGCACGGGGCCGGGGCCCTCCGTGTGCGGGTTTGTTCCTCACCCCAGGCCCGTCCGTGAGGGGACGTCTGGGCGCGGGGCAGCCCCCACTCTCCTCCTGCTCCCCAGTCTCACCCTCACCTCCCTCTGTGGGGTGACGGAGGGGGAGTCCGAGAATAATTAAGGAGAATGTGGGGAAACAGTCATTAAATGTAGTGCTGTAAATAACTTTCAATAATTTAATAAAAACTGGAAAATCAGGGCTAATACCATGTGGTCATAGATGTGGGCATCTTTTGAGAGATTCAGAATAATATTTGCAATGAGGAAATAATTTTTGATATACATCGCTCCCTGTTTTGTGAAAATTCCATGTTTTCTTCATTGCAAGATCTCTAACAGTATATGTGTGATGGAGAAAATCCCAAGCTCATATCCACAAATGATCAGATGTGCACCCGCCCTCACTTTAGCCTCTAAGCCATGAAGCGTCAACATGTTGCTGTACAAGTTAGTGAATTTCTCTTTATGCTCATATCTGTCATAATATTTTGGTAAAAGGCATAACATTCTGAATTTTAAAGATAATTCTATTTTTTTCCAGCTTTATAATGCTTTTACTGCCCTTTAACTGATGTCTCAGACACAAAAACAATCTATAGAACTCTGACCAGAAAATAATCTCAAACATTTTTATAAAATTTAATGGAGCTTATTCCAAAGCCAAAATGTTTCCTGAAGTATTATCATTACAGTATGAAGTCACTTATGATAACAAATTTTGACACTTTCTAGCCCCAACGACCAATGATACTGGTGTTGAAATTTATAAATAAATGGCGTATATTTTTCTTATATATAAAAAGCAATTTTGTTTCCATTATTAGGCAAAATTAGAAAAGGATTTTATTTATTTAAATAAATGAAATAGCTTTTCTCTTTGTTCATAATATATTCAACTTGCAAAAAAATCATATTTTTTAAATTTCATCTTGAGTTTACTTTTCATCACAATTTACTCGCATCAATTCCTTTTTTTTTTTTTTTTTTTTTTGTACTCAGTCACACTGACCCGGGCTGGGGCCTCATCAGGGTTATGGAGCATCAAGTGTTAGATGTATCAGTGGTCAAGTCTACTAAATGCTGACGCTAATAAAAGTCAATCTCACCCCTGAATGACATGTTTGTGTGTCAGGGAGCAACTTGGCTCTTTCAGAGTTAATGTTTTTCACTATTTGTAAAATGAGTATTTGAATCTCTGTGCTCTCCCAGGTCTAAAATGCAGCTTGAAATCTACGTACTTCAAGTCTGAGTGGATTCTCCTCTGACCACGCTGGTAGCAGATACCTGCAATCTGGGGGGGAACGTCCCAGCTGTCTTGCGGAGTCTCTTCTCCGAGGTTGTCCCATCACAGGACAGAGGTTGTCCCGGCCTCTCCCTCCATGGCTGAGGCGTGTGTGGGTCCTGTGGACACTCCCAGGATCCGCCCTCCATCCTCTGCCGCCTCCGTGGACAGAGCAGGGGCCTCGGGCGGGGCTATTTGCCCTCTGGTGCCGGCGCCTGGGAGTTGGTCACTGTCCCAGACTCCGTCCCTCGGGGACTCTGCTCCAGGGGACAAGTGCACGTGTCTGGTGACTGTCCTAATTGGCCCCGTCCTACAGCACATCCCAGCGGTCATTAGTGCCCTGAGTGTGCCAGAAGCGATTTCCTCAGTTTTACCCCTCTGTGGACGGAACTGGGGCGCCTCCCCCAACCCCATCACCCGCCCTGACCCTGCCACAGGGACCCGGGTGCAGCCTCGTCATGGCCACTGAGGAGCCACCTCCAAAGGGAGCTGCACAGTCTCCGTCCCCCACTGTGCCCTTCTGGGGAGACCTGGGAAGTGGGGTGACGGGGAGGGGCAGCGGAGGAGGCGGGGGGGCCTGGGTGCCAGGGAGGGAGCTGACAGATGAGAAGGAAACCAGCAGATATGAAGGGAAAAGAGGAGAAACCCGGACCCTCTGAAACGCTGTCTTGGCGCCATTAACATTATTCTTGGGATTTGGTGATTCTCAGGCCCTGTGACTCCGCGTGTAAATTTGAATAGTTACTATTGTGAGGTTATTTGCCTTTATATTTGCAAAGGACACAGATTACTGGGTTCTGGGCCTGGTGATATTTCACTTGGGCCCTGACCTCTGATTACAGTGGCTTTGCATGTTGAAAGTTCTTGGAAAAGAACTTTGTTATTTATGGATTTGCATAATGTAAAATGGTTAGAAGCAGGGTGATAAAGATAAACATATATCACAGCATTAGCTTGATTCAAACTGGCTGTGTGTGTGGTTTGTGCGAGGGTGTTTGAGTGCGTGTGTGTTAGTGTGAGCATGTGTGTGAGTGTGTGTGTATGAGTGTGTGAGTGTTTGAGTGTGTGTGAGTGTGTGTGCAAGAGTGTGTGAGTGTGAGTTTGTGAGTATGTGTGTGCACAAGAGTGTGTGTGTGAGTGTGTTTGAGTATGTGTGAGTGTGTGAGAGTGTGTGTGAGTGTGTGAGTGTGTGTGTGTATGAGTGTGTGAGTGTGTGTATGAGTGTGTGAGTGTGTGTGAGTGTGTGTGTGAGTGTGTGAGTATGTGTGTGTGGCCCTTGCAGTGTCCGCCTAGGGAGGTGGGGCTCGGGCACAAGCGGCCTCCGCGTTCCCGAGCCCCACGGGGTGTGGGGCAAGTCGGGGCTGAGACTTTTCCTCCAAAATATTCTCAGAACGTCCCGGCGTCTGCTGACGCGGATGTTGAGCGGGTTGTCGTCGCGACGGTATTTTCACATGATGCAGAGGCCACAGGGCGTTTGTGCCAAAGGCGGCATCAGCCTCCTCCCCTCGCGCACTGACCAGGATGTCCGCGCCCTTTCCTCACGGGTGAAGGAGGCGCACTGGGAAGGTCGGATCTTTATTGATTTGGAAAGAACAGATGCTCGGGGTCGTCGCTGCGGGACCAGAGACGCAAACATCTCTCCATGGTCCCCCGCGGCCGCCCCGTCGCTCCCCGATCCCGTAGCGCGCTGTTCGTGTATTCTATTAGCATTGATTGTTCCTCTTGTTCACATTTAGGTGCTGTGTGATATTGCATGTACACTGCAGGGCACTGCACTCAAGCCCCTTTTTGCTGTTCTCCATTTCTGTAGCTCTTGGCCGATGATGCAATGGTCAGATTTCAGTTTCAGTTTTCAGCAGAAATTCTCTAACTGGTCAGTGTCTCCCGCCTGTCAGGAGCTTCCCCTTCAATGTCACTGACCCTCCTGGTCACGTGTGTGGTCAGAGGCCACGGCTAGGGAAGACGCCCCTTTACTAGTCAGTGAGGTCTTCTTGTCATAAATCAGCCTTGGGATCCGAGCTAGAATCTGAGCAGTCACGACCGACTGTGGATCAGGAGCTCACACGTGACTTGACAGAGACGCCCGTCAGCCCTGGTGTGGAGAGCCGCCCCCACCGGGCATAAACACAGTCAGTGCATGGGGGGGACCAGAAGGAAGAAAGTGAGTGTGAAAGCTGTTATTTCATGTGCAGTGTAACTACTGAAAAATTACTAAAATATGTAGGGTAGGGTTTTTGAGAATCAATAGGAGATCTTAGAAAGCAACAATGCTGATAACAAAATAATAGCTCATGGACTACCCCATCATCTAATATTTCCAGAATTAGGTGAGGAATGGCACTCACAACATTACACCGCGCTGTACTCCTGTGTTTGTCCCCATTTATTTAATTATGGAAAGTGCTGGGAATTTGGGGACAATGTCCTGTTGGGCACATTATCACCTGTAATCTCACCCAGAGTGTCTGAGTTTCCATATGGAGTTATTCAAAGGAGAAAATGTGTCATATTAATGCACAATAAAATAATACTGTCACTTAGTGTAGACATAAAGACATGGCACGAATTGGAAGATTTAAATTTGGACAGGAAAATCTCTGTGCATGCAGCCCTGTCTGGCCTCAGCTCCGCATCTGCTGCCTGCACTAGACCTTTGCTTTCCTGTCAGTGACATTCAATATTTGAAAATTTCACACCGACCTATTTCACGGTAAAATGGAGTTCCATTTGGATATCAGATCATTTACCTCATTTTCAAACAGTCTGTACTGCGAGGGGCTGTCAGGCTGATCAACCTCCAGTCCAGGTGAGCTGCCTGTGGGCACAAGGGGAATTTGGAGGCCAGACAGGAACTGTTTGTAGATGGATAAAAATCTCAGTCTTCGATTATCTGCATTGAAAACTTGCTACAGTTCTTTAAGTGATTAGCATTTTTATTTTTTCTGATGATAAATAACTGTTAATATTAATTCTTGATATTGTCATAGTTTACTGGCCAATGAAAGATATAGGATATAATGAGAATTCAATTAATGTATTGAATTAAGAAGACTGAAATAAGACCATTACAATCATATACTGAGACTATTCATTTTGACATTTAGGCAGCTTTTATATCATGAATAGAATTTTAAAGTAATAAAGCATTAAATATATCAAGGTTATATGAATTTAAACATTTAAACACAATTAAACCTGTTGTGTACAACATAATATGTTCTGGGAATGCAAAAGACTCCACGGATAAAACTTATTAAAAAATAAGCCAGTGTAGTTGGAAGCTTTCGAAATTAGCACATGAAAATCTGTTGCCTTTTTTAATGCAAACAATGATCTAGAAGAGTAGAATTAACAATCCCACTTACAATCACAAAAATAAGTACCTAGGAGTAACACTAACTAAGGAGGTGGATCAAAGAAAGCAAGAGAACATTGTTAAAAGAAACAGAAAAGACAAAGAAATGGAAAGATATTCCTCATTCATGGCTTGGAAGAATTAACATTACAAAAAGTCTAGCGATTCAAAAAATGCAGATTCAATGGAATCCTAATAAAATATTCATTGGCAATCTTTAAAGATATGAAACAAATATTACTGAAATGCATATGGAACCACAAAAGACCCACAACAGCCAAAACAAATCTTTAAAAAATGAGGATGGATGGAGGCACACTTCCAGGATCATTCTATACACTAAAGCTATAAGAGTTAAAACGGCATGGTACTAGGACAAAAAAAATAGACAAACACACCAATGGAAATAATTAGAGTCCAGAAATACATCCACATCTAGATGGCCAGTTAATCCAGACAAAAGGGGCAGGAGCACAGACTAGAACAAGGAAAGTGGGGAAATGCCATTGAGAAATATGGACAGCCACATGCAATAGGATAATACCAGGTCACTATCTCACAATGTACAAAACAAAAATTCAAAACAGATTAAGCACCGTTTTCCAAACATATGGCACAACTATAATCATGAAAGCAAAACCCAAGGAAAATACCACATACAGAAACCCTAATAATCTGCCTATACTGTTAGGATTTAAAGTAAAACTATTCAAAAATAATGATAATTAAATTTAAGTGCAGAGTTTTAGGCGCTAAAAATAGAAAAGAACTACACGAATAAATAATTTTTAAGAGACTCATACAAATTACTTCTTCAGAAGGTTTGGTATTTTTCCCCTTGGACATTCACTTCCGTTGAATTTCTACTTTTCTCTCCTCCCCACTCTCCCTCCCTTGGTTTCTTCATCCTCTTAATTTCTTTCCCTTCCTTTCTGCCTCCACCATTTACTCATCGTCCCCTCGCCCCATCTCTCAAGGTTTCTTCAAGGAGACACAGTGGGCTCTGGTAATTTTCCAGCTCTCTGTGACATAGACTCATTCCTGAGGAATAAGTGCTTTTTCCTGCTTTTATTGATGGTGCCAATCGAAGGACACACAACAGATGATGAGTAGAACATAGAAATGAGGATTTTTATAATCATTTCTATGCAGGTGTAAACCACAAATAAATTAAAACCACACATTAAGTGCACTAATGATCACTGGGATTTGCTGTAGGACCAGTCCAATTAGGACAGTCAACCAGACACCTGCGGTTGTCCCCTGGAGTAAAGTCCCCGAGGGACGGAGTCTGGGACAGTGACCAACTCCCAGGCGCAGGCACCAGAGGGCAAATAGCCCCGCCCGAGGCCCCTGCTCTGTCCATGGAGGCGGCAGAGGACGGAGGGTGGATCCTGGGAGTGTCCAGAGGACCCGCACACGCCGTGGCCATGGAGGGAGAGGCCGGGACGCCCTCTGTCCCGTGATGGGACAACCTCGGAGAAGAGACTCCACAAGGCAGCTGGGACTTTCTCCCCCAGATTGCAGGTATTCAGTTATTCAACAGTTTTCAGAAAAGAAATCATTCAGTCTTGAAAAGTTTTAGATTTTAAGCTTCATTTAAGAATTGAGACAGCACAATAATTAAAGCATTCACGTATAAAACTGAAAACTAATAAATTCTAAAGGTATCACATGCTCAAGATCCCACTGCTGCATCATCCTGGGATGAGTCTCAATGAGAGAAAAAAAATATTCACCTCTAATTTAAAGTGTCCAAAAGATGTTGAATTTAGTACATTTACATATGAGAAGATATGGGTTTATAGAAGATGTGACATTATTGCTTCATGACGGGCATTTTAGCATTCAGCAAACTAAGTGTGTTTTGGGTAGTAATAAAATCACAACAATTAATGAAATCAGACTGTAGTGAAGAAATTCCAGAGGAAAGTAAATATAACACTTATTGTAAGAAATCAAAATGTTCTGCCTTTTTGTCCAAATATTATGAGAGACATAGAGTGAAGTAGAAACTCTGACGTCACAGCCACGGTGCCGACCATTTCGGGGCTCTGACACAGAGAAGACGGTGTGGACACCTGTCTGCTCACGGAGGGGCCTCAGGTTTGTCCTAACTCCACCTCCCAGGGACTGTCAGTGACTCTGCACAGGATGGAATACGTGTCACAACTTACTGCATCATTATAAATATCATTACTTCATTTTTATAAATAAATCATTACAAAAATTTCATCAAAAATTATATCACTCAAAGGATGTCTATAGAATTGACCACATCATATCCTGATTTATTTTCTTGTTTTTATTAAATTATTGAGAAGATTTCCACCAATGTATTGCAGGTGATGTCTCCAGGGGGATGAACCTCAGGAGGTGACAGAATTCGTCCTCCTGGGGTTCCCCACCCACGGGAACATGGGCTTCCTGCACCCACTGCTCTTCTCCCTGGCCTACCTGTGCGCCCTGCTGGGGAACGGGCCCATCGTGGTCATCACCACCCTGGACCCGCACCTCCACACGCCCATGTACTTCTTCCTGAGGAATCTGTCCCTCACGGACCTCTGCCTCATCTCGGCCACGGTGCCCAAGTCCATTGCCAACGCTCTGACGCAGAGCAGCTCCATCTCGTTCCCGGGCTGTGTCCTCCAGGTCTTCATGATGGTTATTTCAGCTGGGACAGAGATGACCCTGCTCACGGTGATGAGCCTTGACCGCTATGCTGCCATCTGCCGCCCCCTGCACTACGAGGTCCTCATGAGCAGGGACAGGTGTGTGCAGCTGACAGCTGTGTCCTGGCTGGGTGAGGGTCTCTCTGCTGTGATGCACACGGCTGGGACCTTCTCCTTGTCCTACTGTGGGTCCAATGTGGTCCACCAGTTCTTCTGTGACATTCCCCAGTTACCGGCTATTTCATGCTCTGAAAGCTTAATTAACGAACTTGTACCCCTGATGATTACTGTGATGACAAATTCCTGCTGTTTTATTTTCATCATCATCTCCTATGCCCACATCTTCTCAGCTGTCAGGAAGATTCCATCCACAGAAGGAAAAGCCAAAGTCTACTCCACTTGCCTTCCCCACCTGCTGGTTGTGGTGCTATTTGTCTCCACTGGATTCTTTGCTCATCTGAAGCCGACCTCAGGGACTCCGTCCATGTCTGACCTGGTCATTTCTATGTTCTACACGATGGTGCCCCCCACCTTTAATCCCGTCATCTATAGTCTGAGAAACCAGGCCATGAAGACGGCTGTGGGGAGACTGATGAAGGGGACACTCACCAAAACGTAATAGACAATATGAGCTCATGACTCCATTACGAGACACTTATTTTAAATTTTCACATTATATCCCGATTTATATTCTTATAATTACACAAAATTTCATAGTATCATTTAAAATATATACTCATTTTAAAATTATATTTAAGATGTCTTCATATACTCTATTAGCTTTTATTGTCCCTCCTTTTAACACTTAGAGGTTTTTTGATAGTGTCTGTACACTGGAGGTCACTGAACTTCAAGCCACATTTTGGTGTTCCCCATTTCTGAAGCTATTGGTCTAGAGATACAGCGGTTGCTTTCGCCTCAGTTTCCAGCAGAAGTTCTCAGGCTGGTCAGTGTCTCCCGCCTGTAAGGAGCTTCCCCTTTAATGTCACTGACCCTCTTGGTCACGTGTGTGGTCAGAGGCCACAGATGGGACAGACGCCCCTTTACTCAGTCAGTGAGGCCTTCGTGGCGTAAATCAGGCCTTGGGATCCGAGTTAGAATCTGAGCAGTCACGACCGACTGTGGATCAGGAGCTCACATGTGACCCCCCCCCCCGTCAGCACTGGTGTGGAGAGCTGCCCCTACTGGGCATAAACACACTCAGCACACGGTGGGACCAGAAGGGAGAAAGTGAATGCGAAAGCCATTAATTTCATGTGCAGTAATTACTAAAATTTTACAAAAATGGGGCCTCCTGGTGGCGCAGGGGTTAAGTCTCAGTACTATGATGCTATTGGCAGCCACTCCAGCACAGCTGGATCCCAACCAGGGAGCTGACCCTCCTGGTGCAGCAGACCTCTCCTGCCTCGCCCGCTGCTCCCCTCAGCAGTGTATTTACTTTTTAAAGATTTATTTATTTATACATACAACTGGGGTACAGGCCAGAGGCGTGGGGCAGCAAGAGGGCTCACCAGAGACAGGGCAGGGAGCAGAACAGGCAGATCAGAAATACACTGCTGAGGGGAGCAGCGGGCGAGGCAGGAGAGGTCTGCCGTGCCATGTGGGATTCTCCCCGGCCGGGCGTCAAACTGGCACTGCGCTCTGCGGACAGCTCCACAGTGCAGCGCTCAACCGCTGCGCCACCAGGCAGGCCCTCAGCAGTGTATTTTTGATCTGCCTGTTCTGCTTCCCACTCTGTCTCTTGT
>PVIJ01021677.1:0-17950 GCA_004024925.1 Scalopus aquaticus | reverse complement strand
TTGTTGCCCGGAGGAAGCTTATCTCAGGTTGTAGTCCTTGAAGGTTTTACAGCTGCAGGATGCCAGGCTGTGGCGCCCTGCCTTATCAGTGGCTATTGACATTTTTACTTTTACACCTTGCAGCTGCAGGATGCCAGGCTGTGGCACCCTGCCTTATCAGTGGCTATTGACATTTTTACTCTTACATACTTTTACACCCCTGGGGGGAACTCAGGCACAGTTGGGTTCTCAGTCCTTTGGCTTTTCATGTTTCAGAAAACCCAAAGGTATGACTGAAGAGCATACTAAGAAAGCTCCATCATGTTCCTGGGTGGAGGAAAAGAACAACTGCCACTGCCAAAGTCAACCTAGACCAACATACCGCACCCCTTCCCATTTGCACTATAGGAAAATAGACTTCATTTTCAGGGTAGTGCAATAGTGGAAACCCATTAAAGTTGAATGAAGAGAATGAACACTGCCTCCAAAAGTGTACTTGTACCTGTCTCCCTGGAGGTGTCTATATTTGGAAGAAAGGTAGGAACACCTGTGAAGAACATACATCAAAACTTAGGTTCAAAATACTTGCTTAAAATCTTGACTTAAGAAGAACAACAAAGAATGCCCCCTTCACCAATCTGCTTCTCACCAAGCTAACAAACCTTGAATAAACATTACAGTAGAGTGCAGCTGCAGGAATGACAAGAGACAGACGCTTTATGGAGAGTAAAACAAAAGAAAGATCCAAAGCTAAGAGATAAGACAAAAGCAAAATATCACTAGAAGATATTGAAATTGCTGGTGCCCATAGCAACAAAAAAATCCAACTCTAATAACCATAGCAACAGATTCCAACTCAGGTAGCCATAGAAACCATAGCAACTAAGCAAATTTCAAACCTAGTCCAACTCATGACTAAATCAACACAAACATCCACACTAAAGGTCCAGTAGAAAGAAAAACATGTTAATCTCGAAGTAAAAAAAAATTATCTTAGTATCTGCTACTCTATATATGTTCGTCTTTCAAAAAATTCTATGCATCAAAACAAAAAGCCTGAAAAAACACAGTTTGAGGAAACAAAGAAATCATCTGAAGCAGACTTACATATAACATGGCCATTAGAAAAATCAGAAAGGGAATTTAAAGCAATTATGATTAATATGTTAAGCACCGTTACTCAATGGTAGGCAATTTTTCCCACAGGGGACATTTGTTAATGTCTGCAGGTATTTATTATTGTCATAAGATGTGCTACCGACATCTAGTGGGTAGAGGCCAGGGATGATGTTAAATATTCTACAATGAACAGCACAGCACCTTGCAACAGAGTTATCTGTTTGAAGATGTGCATTATACTGAGTTTGGAAACGCTGAAACTATGTTAAAAGTTCTAATAGAAGAAGGAGAAACTGGAATATTACATCCGTACTTTCACCAGAAAGACAGAAACCATCAGAATCAAATGGAGATGCTAAATAAATCCTACAAAAACAGAAATTAGATCATCTTTGATGGACTTATAAGTAGACTAACTACAGTTGAGGAAGGTATCACTAGTCTTAAAGATGAGTCAATAGAAATTACTCAAAGTAGAATAATAAAAGGGGAAAGAGTAGGAAAATTGTACAGAACAATCAAGCAATGTGGGAAGATAATAAATGGTGTATTACATATGTCACTGGGATCTGACAAGAAGAGAGAGAAGAAAACAGGAAATCTTTGAAGAAATAATGAGGATTTTCCAAAGTTACTAAGAAACACTACATACTCAAGAATTTCTGAGACAATCGAGTGAGATAAAAACAATTACAAAAATCAAAACATATATACACATGTAGGTATATCATACTCATACTGCTGGAAGCTAACAAGAAGGAGGAAATCTTGTGGTCAGACAGGGTGGGAATGGGGGTTGTCCAAGACAGTGGTGTAGGAAGATAGAGAACTCACCTCCTTCCACGGATACCCCAAATCGATAGCTACATAGGAGAACGATTTCTACTACTCAGTCACTCCTTCACACTGGAAAATGTAAAAATAGGACCACACTGAGGCAGGTAGAGGAGACTGAGAGGCAGCTCCACCATAGCCCACTCCCTGGGTATAGTAACCCAAAATGAAGAGGGAACTCACACAAATCTGGAGCTTCTCTCCATGGAACAAAAGGTTTCTAACCCACATCAAGCACCCCATCTTTTAAGACCCTCACCAGAGAGAAAAGTCTCTAAAACATGAGTTTGAAAATCAACAGGACTTGTATGCACAAGCCCAACAGGTTATAGCAAACTGGGGAAACAAAACAAAACAAACACACACACACACACACACACACACACACACACACATCAAAGAAAAAGCTTTTAAAGGCCTTGTGTGCAGATTCAGTTGCTCCATGGCCCAGTTGCTGCAGTTTGAAAAGCACAACTCTATATGAAATAAATTGATAACAAATCTTAAAATATCTGTTGGAGGGACATGAGCCTGTTGGGGTATCCTCTGGGGACAGAGGTACTGGCAGGCATCATTTTTCTGCTCTCCCACCTACCTTGTAAAGCTGGGGAATGTCACTTTTTCCCTCAGTAGGTGCCAACTTAACCTTTCAACCAGCAGGCACCATTTTTGTATTCTCTCTGTGTTGCTAAAGCTTGTGGGTGCCATATTTGTGCTTTCCTGGTGCCATGCTCCACAATGCAGCGCCAGGGAGGGTGTGGGAGGGCTTTTACATGTTCCCAGTGCCCTGGTTTTTGCAACTCCATCTTAGGGGACACCCCTACATCGCCTAGCCCTGGAGAAGGCAAGGAAGACTTGCAATCTTAGTTTCATGAGACTGTAATACTCAAAGATTCCGTTCTTTTTTAAAGATTTATTTATTTATGCATACAAAAATTGGGGTGCAGACCAGAGGTGTAGGGGGTGAGAGGATTCACCAGAGACAGGGTGGGGAGCAGAGCAGGTGGATCTACTGAAATACACTGCTGAGGGGAGCAGCTGGTGAGACAGGAGAGGTCTGTTGTGCCATGTAGGAATCTCCCTGGCCAGGGATTGGGGATCGAATTCATGCTGCAGTGGCTGCGTATAGTTTCATAGTGCTGAGACTTAACCCCTTGCACCACCAGGGAGGCCCCTTCAAGCATACTGTTCTTGACAGACTACAACACCCAGGCTACGCTAACAGACTAAAACACGCTCCCAGTCTTTTTGAGAAAGATGCCTATTTGCATGTCCAGTAGCTTTGACTGGAATGACAGACTTCTGGTCTGGCACATATCTAGAGGTTTATACAGGTGCTCTCAAGGAACAGAGGCTGGTGGACACAGTCTTTGCACTCTCTGCCTTGCAACAACTTGCTTCTATCTCTCAGAAAGTAACTTATACACTTCTCTGGCACCCAAATTTTTTTATTCCATTTCTTCTATTTATTTCTTATTCTGTTGTTATTATTATTAATCTTTATATCTTTTACATTATTGTGTATTCCCTGTAGGTTACCCACCACCGATTCACCCATGAACCATCACCATAGTCCCTTGTTCTCTTTTCTCCCCCGTTTTGAACCCTTATCCTCCCCCTCCCTCGCTGAATGTCACTCTCTTATTTGGTTCCCCTATATTCTTACTATAAGTGAAACCATTCGATATTTTATGCTTTTTTACTGGCTTATTTCGCTGAGCATGATCCCTTCTAGTTCCACCCATGTTGCTACGAATTGCTTGTGTTTATCTTTTTGATTGCTGAAGAGTATTCCATTGTGTATATGTACCACATCTTCCTGATCCAGTCATCTATTTTTGGGCATCTGGGTTGTTTCCACATCTTAGCTCCTGTAAACAGTGCTGCAATAAACATAGGGGTGGCACCCAAATTTTTGCAGCTGCTAATAGGAGACACCTCTACATCAATGGGTTCTGGATGTCAGAGGGACTTGCACTTGCATGTCCCATAACACTGTAATTAATGGAGAAAGATTCTTGAAGAACTACCATTCTCAGGGCACAGCAAGAATGTACAGACTCAGGAGGTAAGACATGCCGACAACCAGGACTATAATGATATCATAATGACTGCAGCACGAGGCTCAAATTAAACACACATCTGAAGGCTAACGGTAAACCTTTCTAGAAATCTTGGACGGCAAGGTATATCTTCATATTATTTCTCTACCACACTCCAAAGTGTAAGTGTTTTCAGCGCAAAGATTTTGTGTGTCTGGTGCCCTGGATTTTATAACTGGTGCCCTGGCTTTTGTGAGTGCCAAATGGGAGGTATTTCTCGATCCCCTGGCTCTGGCAGCTGTGCAGAGAGTAGGGATGAAGGGGGCTTGTGTTCCTGAGTCCCATGGGACTGTAACTAACAATTAGATATTTCATGGCAGAGTATTACTCTCAGGGCTCTTCACGGACAAATGAAAACATTACTACCAGTCTTTCTGTGAAAGAAACCTGTTTACTTGTCCTGGAACTTTAATCTGAAAAACAGACTTCAGATTTGCCACACATCTATGTACCTACAGAGGTACTCTCAGGGAACACAGTCGAGGGGATGCCATCTTTGCACTCTATCTCTGCTTCACTCCAAGTTACTAGTACATCCCAGAAAGGATCTTACACACTTGTACAGAACTTTGATTATCCTAAATGTGAGTTCTCTCTATATAGCATAGGTGTGTATAGTAGGTTACACCATTCAGGTTTGTGTAAGTACTCTCTGATATTTACACAATGATGAAATTGCCTAACAGCACGCTTCTTAGAACGTGTGTGTGTGTGTGTGTGTGTGTGTGTGTGTGTGTGTATAATAGTCTGCTCTACATACATGCACACACACACCTATATTGTATGTGATGAAATATTATTCAGTCAAGAAAAAGACTGAATTCTGGCCATTTGTAACAGCATGGATGGACCACGAGGTCTTTATGCTGACTGTAATCTCAGAAAACGACAAAAATGTGTGATATATGATGTCACCTACATGTGGACTTAAACACAAAACAAGCAAAAAAAAAAGCTCATAGATTCATAAATACCAAAAATAGATTGGTGCCAGAGGGGGTGAGGTGGGAGGTGAAACGGGTGAATAGAATCAAATAGGACAAGCTCCCAGTTACAAAATAAATAACTCATGGCAATATAATGTACAAGTGGCTATAGTTATATCTTTTGAATATTTGAAAGTTGCTAGCAGCCCGTCTGGGTAGTGGGGGCATGAGTTTCTTTCCAAGGTCACACATCTTTGCTGAGATTCTTCACAGCGCCCTTATTGTTGGGGAGGGGCGGGTTGAGCCTAACACTATATATTTTATATCAATTATACCTCAATAAATGTACAAATAAACCTTCAGACAAACAATTTACAAACAGGCTTCTTTTTGTATTCTGAGAATATTTTGGAAGGAGAGTCTTTCTGGTGATAGTAATACAACTTTTAGTCCATGGTAGACAGACCAGTTTGATGAAATTGACGAAATGCTAAAATGTAACGGAATGTGAAACACAAGTTGTTATTGCAGGATCAAACTTCTTTGTACATAGGTATTCCAAATTTTTAGATGAATTTTTTTTTAAAGATTGATTTATTTATTCACACAAGCTGGGGTACAGGCCAGAGGAGTGGGGTGGCAAGAGGGTTCACCAGAGACAGAGTGGGGAGCAGAACAGGCAGATCAACGGAAATACACTGTTGAGGGGAGCAGTGGGCGAAGCAGGAGAGGTCTGCTGCACCATGTGGGAATCTCCCCGGCTGGGCGTGGAACTCCTGTCGCTGCTGCCCACAGCTCCATAGCGCAACGCTTAACCGCTGCGCCACCAGGGAGCCTCCAAATTTTTAGATGAAATTTGACCCTGATCTGTAATAAAATATTTGCTTGAAATAAAAATAATTATAGCAGACTTCTCTTCAGAAACCATGCAAGGAAGAACACATAAGTGTTGAAACGAAAAAAACTATTAATCTAGTATTATATATCCAGTGGAAAAAAAACTCAAAATTTAATCAATGTGGCCAAAATGTCTTTTAAAGAACACCCTCCCAACAATATCAGATTTCACATTCTTCTCAAGTACATATAAAATAGTTATTAAAATAGACCATATCCTGGACCATTAAATACATTTTATTAGAAAAGAAAATGTAGAAAATGTATTTATTATTAAATACATTTAATAGAAAAGAAATCATACAAAGTATGTTCTTAAGAAGCAATATAATTACACTAGGCTCAATAACAGACAGATATCTGGGAAACCCCCACATATTTGAAAATTAATGAAAACATACAATAGTACATGATGTCTCTAAGGAAATTAAATAATGTTTTTAACTAAATGGAAAATTAAAATATAATTAACCACAATTTGAGACGTGTAACTAAGCTCCTGCTTAGAGGAAATGGCATAACATTAAATGCATGTATTAGAAAAGAGTAAAAATCTAACATCAATAACAAGCTGCTATCCTAGGAAATCAGAGTAAGGAAAAAAGTAAAATAAGAGAAGAGAAGGAAATAATAAAAATTAGAAAAAATCAACAGGAAAACAATAAGCTAACTCAAATTTAAAATGCTGGCTGTTTGAATAGAGGAATAAAATTGATAAAACTATAGCCAGGAAGAATGAGGAGGAGAAAGTTACTGAGTTACTACACTTTTCTTTGTTTCTCCTGTTTCTCCTCGTCCCCCTGGCTTCTTTCAGGATTTTTTCTATCTTTGATTTTTGGTAATTTGAAAATTATATTCCTAAGATATGTGGCTTATTTCACCATTTATCTTATTTGATGTTCTCTGATCTTCCTGAATCTGTGGTTTGTTGTCTGATATTAATTTTGGGGAAACTATCATTTATTGTTGTTTCAAATATTTCTTCTGTTCTTTTCTTTCTTCTCCTTCTAGTTTTCCCAGTTCATGAACGTTTTGTATTTGTTCCACAGTCTTTGTTCCCTTTGCTTTTTAGTTTTTGAGCATTTTATTGAGATATTCTCTAGCTTAGATATTCTTTCCTCAGTCATAATGAACATACTATTAAGCCCATCAGAAGTATTACTCATTTCTGTTACAGTGATTTTTATCTCTAGCATTTATTTGTTTTTTCATCTCTCTGTTTACATTGTCCATTTGTTCTTGCATGCTGTCTTCTTTATCCAGTAGAGCACTTAGAATATTAATTATAGGTGTTTGAAATTCTTAGTCTGATAATTCCAGTATCTCCGTCACATCTGGTTCTGATTCTTGCTCTGTCTCTTCCAATTGTGTTTTTTGCCTTTTTGTATGTATGCCTCCTAATTTTTTCTTGATAGCTAAGTATGATTTAACAGGTTAAAGGAATTGCTGTTAGTAGGCCTTGGGGCAAGGGAAACATTCTATGGTCCTATGATTAGGTATCAGTTTTTTGTTACTCTGTACTTCCGGAGTATGAACCTCCTAAGTGATTCTTAGGCTTTTTTCTCCCTCCTTAGGGAGGAACAGGATGGCTAGAGTGAACTAGAGTTATTTCCCTTCTCCCACTGGGTCATATGGAGTTGAATATTTCTCTAATCCTGGTCTGACTACAGCAGTTTCAGCTCTGGTTAACTAGTTATGCCTGAGCGCATACCTTGTAAGACTAGCAGAGTTTTATGTATTTTAAAATGTTTCCTTTTACTCTCACCCTGCTAGAGTCACAAAGGAATTTTCTCTGTTATTTTCTGTAGGTCCAACTCCTGGAGATAAATCTCACATTATTGTGGAGGGACACCTATGACAAGTCCCCCTAGAGTTTTTAATTCTCACAGTTGTCACTACTAAGCCTCCAGCAATTCACCAATAACAGTTCAGGCTTTACTACCTCAGTTCTGGTTCCCATGGAAATTTCTGCATGCAAGGCTTTGCTCTGGTAAATTGTAACTACCTGTATCCTGTTTATCCAGTTTTGGAGGTCACAGTTTGCCCGTGTCCTTCCTTCTCTTAGAGTTCCAAGAATAGTTCCGTCTTTTATTTTTTGGTTGGCCTAAATTGGAAAATTCCAAGATCCTTACATACAAAACTAGAAACCAATATTCCTTCAACTGATGTCTTTTGGGGGCATTTAATTGATTTACATTTAATGTAGTGACTGGTAGGAAAGGACTTACTATTGACTTTTTGTTAGTAGTTTTCTGTATGTCTTACACCTTTTCTTGTTTCTCATTTCCTTCCTTCCTTTGTGTTTAATTGAATTTTTATAATGACATATTTTGATTGTCTTCTAATTTACTTTTCTGTGTATTCTATAGATATTTTATTTGTAGTTAACATAGAAACTACACAAACATCCTTATGTTACAACAACCTACATTAAACTGATGCCAAATTAATTTCCGCTGCATGCAAAAATCTATTCCTTTACAACATTGTTCACCTTCCACTACTTTATATTACTGATGCCACAAGTTACATTTATTGTGGACCCATAAATGTGGATTCATATTTTAATGCTTTTGTCTTTTAAATAGCATAAAATAATTAAAAGTCAAGTTATAAACCAAAACTATAGTAGTGCAGGTATCTTTATTTGATTATATATTTACCCTTGCTGGAGAACTTTATATTTCATATTAAGTTGTTGTCTAATGTCCTTTTATGTCAACTTGAAGAACTCCATTTATTATTTTTGTAGGGCTGATCTAGTGGTAATAAAGTCCCTCAACTTTTGTTTATCTTGGAATGTTTTGATTTCTTCTTCATTTTTTTAAAGATTTATTTCTTTATACATATAAGCTGGGGTACCCCAGAGGCATGGGGTGGCGAGAGGGTTCACCAGAGACAGAGTGGGGAGCAGAACAGGCAGATCAGAAATACACTGCTGAGGGGAGCAGCGGGCGAGGCAGGAGAGGTCTTCCACACCATGTGGGAATCTCCCTGGCTGGGCATCGAACTCGCATCGCCACTGTTGACAGCTCCACAGCGCAGAGCTTAACCGCTGCGCCACCAGGGAGGCCCCGATTTCTTCTTCATTTTTAAAGGAGAGTTTTGATAGATACAGTATTCATGGTTGGCAACATATGTTTAAGCAATTTAAATACACGTATCATTTAATGGTGGGCATACATTCTTGAAAATGCATCATTTTTTGATGCAAACATCAAAAAGTAAATTAATACAACCTAGACGGTATAGCCCACTACACACTGAGGCTCTCTGCTATAGCCTGTTGCTTCTAGGCTACAAACCTATATAGCATATCACTGTACTGAATACAGTAGACAATTATAACACAATAGTATTTGTGTATCTAACTATATCTAGACAAAGAAAAGACATAGTAAAAATATATTATAAAGGATTTTAAAAATGGTTCCTCTCTAAAGGGTACTGACCATGAATGGAGTTTGCAGGAATGGAAGTTGCTCTGGGTGAGTCAGGGAGTGAGTGGTGGGTGAAGGTGAATGCCTAGGGCATTGCTGTATACCACCGTAGATTTATAAATGCTGTACGTGAAAGTTATGTTAAATTTATTTTAAATTATTTTCTTTCTTCAATGATAAATTAACCCTATCTTAGTGAACTTTTTAATTCATAAACTTTCAATTTTTTTAAACTTCTTGACCCTTTCTAATGACACTGAAAATCACATTGTACTTTTTATTAAAATATTTTATTTCTTTATATCCTTATTCTATGAGGTTTTCTTCTATTTTTAAATTATTTTACTTTTTTTTTTTTCTAAACTTCTATGTTAAAAAGTTACACACAAATGCACACATTAACTTGGGCCTACACCAGGTTTGGGTTTAGATCATCAATATAACTGTTTTCTGTATCTTCACATCATCTTATTGGAGGGTGTTCAGGGGTGATAACTTACATTAAACTGTCATTTCCCATGATAACAATACCTTCTTCCAAATATGTCTTGAAGGGCCTGCCTGAGAAATATATCCATGATGTTTGCTTGGTTTCTTCCTTTCTTTCATCATAGATTTGCTTATAAACACATAATGCACCATTTCATTCTTCTCTACTAATGAAAGATTCTGGTATTGGGGTTTTGTTTATTAGGACATTCATTTGTTTTTATGAATTTTCTTGTCTATCCTTGATCTGCTTTTCTGCATCTGCTCTGCGTTCTTAGAATTTCTTTATGATGACAAGCTTGAATTCTGCATCAAAGGGTGGGTTGGGGTCACTCATGGCTGGTGGGGCCTTGCCTGGCCTGAACTAGGGCTTGAACCCATTCATGCCATTCTGGTGGTTCTCATTCTTTCAGTAATGGTTTGTGGTTTCCAATGTGAACATTTTGCACTTATTTTGTGTTTTGTTAAGTTCATTCTAAGCATTTGAGTCTACTTGCTGTTTCAGCAAATGGAATTGTTTTCTTACCTTCATTTTTTTTTGAAATTGTTCATTGCTAGTCTTCAAAATACAGGTGATTGTTTTATACTGATGTAACATTCTTCAACCTTGCTGACCTATTATTAGCAGGAATAGATTTTTTGTGCATGTGTGGATACCTTCAGATTTTCTATACACAAAATCATGTTATTTTCACATTAAGATAGTTTTTTGCAATCAGGATGCTGTTAACTTTTTAAAATCCTAATTATCCTAGTTAGAAAGTCCAGTCCATTGTAAATATAAGTGACAAAAGCTTTGTCTTCCTTCTGATATTATGTGGGAAAATTTTTAATCTTTGAAATTAATTCGGTGAATTGCGCATTTCTGATAGATGATTTTTATCAGGTTGAGGAAATTCCCTTGATTCCTAGTTCATTGAGTATGCTTTTATTATGAGTATGGATTTTGTCAAATGCTTTTACTGCATCTATTGAGAGTATTATGTAGATTTTGTCCTCAATTATACAATTTCGTGAGTTGCACTGTTTGATTGTCATAGGTTGAATTAAACTTGTGTTACTAGGATAAATCACACTCGATCATAGTATTTAAATTCTTTTTGTGTTGCCAGATTCACTTTGCTGGTATTTTCTTCAATCATTTTAAGTCTATATGATTGGTCTGTAGTTTTCTTGTGATGTATTTTTGGTTTTGGTATCAAGGTAATACTGACTTCATTTAATCAATTGTATAAAGTACTCTCTTATTTTCTTTTAAAGATGGATAAAATTTTAGAGGGAAGAATTTTGGTCCTAGGCTTTTCTTTGTAGGAAGTATTTGTCATGAGTTTAATCAAATTTCTATTTGAGTCAGTTTCAGTAGTTTATGTATTTCTATAAATTTGTCCATATCCTCTAAGTAATGTAATTTGTTGGCATGCAATTGCTTATAGTACTACTTCATAATCCTTTTTACATCTGAAAAGTTAGTACTGATGCCACCTCTTTCAATTCTGATTTTTGTAATCTCCATGTTCTTCTCTTCCTTTGTAGTCACCCTAGCTAAAAGTTTGTCAGTTTTGTTAATGTTTTTCATGCAGTGACAGGTTTCTCTTCCTGCCCTATCAGATAAGCATCCCTAACAAGTTTGTTTAACAAGTTTGTCTTGTCTGCATCAAAAAGACATGCAGACCCTTCCTATCGCCCCTTTGCAGACCCTCGCCCATCTCCCCCCCTCTTTTTTTATTTTTACTCCTTTGTATCTATACCCCTGCCAAAGAGGAGGAAGGTGGGCTTTCAGAGGCGAGTCTGCTGCCCTCCTCAGCTTGTCCACAAACTAAGTTACTTTCCTTCTCCTCAAACTCTATTTCCTTTTATTGGCTTAGGGAAACTGAAGTCGGCATTCCGTATCATTTTCAAGGAACCAACGTTTGATTTTGTTAATTTTTGTACTTTTTAAAAACTTTAATATTTGTTAAGTCCATCTTTTAATGGCTTTCAGTTTAGTTTGCTCTTCTTTTTCTATATCCTGAAGATGTAAAGTTAGATTATTAGCGATCTTTCTTTTTTGATTTAGGCATTTACAACCATCAATTTTTGTTTCAAGACTGCTTTCGTTTCATCATAAACTTTTGTCCTATTTTTATTTTCATTTATCTCAAAGTGTTCTCTGATTTCTATTGTGATTTCTTCTTTGAGCCATTGCTTGTTTTAGTGCATTGTTTAAATTTGCAGATATTTGTGAATTTTCCACTTTTCTTTTTGTTGATTTCTAATTTTATTCTATTGTAGTTGGAGAATATACTTTGTATGACTTCAGTCTTTTAAAATGTATCAAGATTTCTTTTGTGCCCTAATAAGTGAGCTATAATAGAGGATGTTTCTCGTGCATGTGAGAAAATATGTGCATTATTTTTTTATTGGGTGGAGTGTTCTGAATATAAGTGTCAGATCTAGTTGGTGTATAGTGTTGTTCAAGTGCTTTACTTCTTTATTGATCTTCTGCCTGATTGCTCTATCTGGAATTGGAAGTGTGCTATTGAATTCTCCATCTATTTTTGTAGAATTATCCATTTCTCCCTTCAGTTCTTCCATTTTTTACTTCATATATTTCAGAGCTCTTCTGTTAGGGACATTTATACATTTCCTACCTTCTTATTAAATGTCTTTTTCCAATATATAATAACTAGCACTGTTTCATAACAATTTTGTTAAATTCTGTTAAATTCTACTTTATGTAACTATAACTTCTTGAGCTCTATTTTGGTTACTATTTGCATGATACATCTTTCTACTTCCCATTTGTTATCTTTGGATCTCAAGTGAAACTTCTGTACAGCGGGGTTTCTTATCCATTATGTCAATCACTGCCTTTTAGCTGGAGTCTTACTGCATTTTGCTATTTGTTTTCTATATATTTTGTCTTTTGTTTCTGTTCCCTCGTTGGAGACTTATTTCTGTGAAATAGATATTTCTAGTGTAACATTTTAGCTCCTTCGACACTTCTTTTATCTTAATTTTGTGATATTTCTTAGCAGTTGCCTTGGTATTATAATTAATATGTTGTCTCAGAAAAATTCAGTGTCATTTAGCACTTTCACAATATTCTGCAATCATTACCCCTATGTAATTCCAGAATATTTCCACCATTCAAAGCAATTCAATACTTATTAATCAGTCACTCACCATTTTTCTTTCCAACCAAACCCTGGCAACAAAACATTGTTTCTGTTTTGTTGGGGAAGACAAAAGAATCCACCAAATTGGCCCAGAAGCTGGAGCCTGGAGGCTTTTCAGTTCCTTTCCTTGTAAACATATGGTATAGGCTTATCCTTGGAGTAATTAAAGACTTTTCATTCCCTGCTTTTGGAATGTATGTTCCAAAAGCTGTTATGTTAATATAGCCATGTGAATGAGTTATGTGTTGCTGAGACTATCTGGGTTACATGCATGACTGAATACTGCTAATATCTCTATAATACTTTGACATTTGGCGAAGAGCAGTGTGAAAAATTTCTCTCTTTTGTGACACCTATGACAACAACTCCTGGTTAAGTCATTCCTTTAACTCTCATTACAACTGTTACCTACCAACCTGGAGTAGCCTGTTCTTTCTTCAGTTGTTCCTTGACCTTTACATATGGGGATCTATTTTAGATTATACTTGGGATGTAGATGCACTAGGTTATGCCCCCAATTTTTTCCTATAATTTTACTTATTCTGAATGTTTTTCACTTGCAGCCTGTTTAAATTTTCTGGATACATAATGGGATTTATAACCAAAAAAATAGGAAAAATAGTCACACAGAGTATAAATTTGTTTCCTATTCTAGTCATGTTCAGCATAACTTAAACTTCACATCATGTTATTTGCGCCTCCTATTTTTTCAATGGAGCCATATACTCACATTCTGTAGGTGTTCTATCATTTCTGCTTTGTGGTGTGTTTTAATAATTTTGTTGCTCAGATCTGTGTAAGTGAAAACTTTTCTTATGAATGACTATTATCTTACAATCACTTCCTTGGTATATATCTTCAGGGTAGGATGAAACATCAAGTTTTAAAGTAGTGACACAAATATTCTAGAGCAGACCCAGAGAGATTCATGTCAGTTTGTATTTCTACCATCAGGATTTGAGAGGGTCAGTTTGCAAACCAGCAGTCATTGTAAAGGCATACAATTATCTATTACTCATTTGTTTACATATCCCTTTGGTGGACCTCTTTGCTTAATAAAATGCTAAATATTATTTTAAATATATTTTTATTAAAACGTTGGTTGATAATATCAGAAAATGTGAGCCAATATCTGATGAAAAATGGTACCTCCCATCACTACTAATAACACTCAGTAATCGTATTTTCTCTCTGCTTTGTATGAAGAAGAGAACAAATACTGGAGGAAAACATACAATGTCTGCGTAAGTCACAAAACTGTAGTAAACAACATTTGGTTCATGTTGAGGCAGTTTAATGACAGCAACTGGGAGGTAACAAAGAAACTCGCACAAATACACACACTAACTATAACACAAAATAATAAGGTTACTGTGAGAAGGTACTATGAATAAATGGATCTGAGGACACAGAGAATTTTGTGATAATGTTGTTTAATAAAGACAGTGTAAAATGAATATACCTACAAGCCAATATAGTGATAAATGGAAGATTTCACCTCACAGGATAAATACACCAAAGAAGTTGTTCTTAGATCAGGAATGAATTAGGCTCTGAGCCAAGGCATTAGGATAGTTGTCTGAAGAGGGATTTGGACAGACTGGGTGGCAGGTAGGTGAACCCATGATGAATAGGGGATGGTTTTGAATCTCAACGTAGTTTATACACTTGAACTCTGGATCTGTGCTGTCTGTGGCTTGTGGGATCCTCATCACACGGTGGTGATCAGGAGTGGGTCCAGCATAGTCTCAAATTTCTTATTCCTAGGAGAGTCACATGTTTGGTGCGGATGCTAGACTCAGGAATGGGCTATGAATTTCAAAACATTCTACATATTAAGGGACAGATGCATCTACTCCTAGGATAGGAAACTCAAATTACTTGACAAAGTAGGAAAGATTGATAAGACTGTGTCTTTGGAATGTGAAAGCACTTCACTGATCAGTGGTTGCAGGTGAACTGGATTTAAGGTCTTAGATGTCAAAACAAGAACTGGAGGTGAACTGGGATCATTAGATTTCTCATTACTTTGAGACCTGAACTTATGGCTCCAAATGGTCATTATACCTCAGAGAGTTGAGGCAAATGGGTCACGTCCACTTGGATTATGAGTCAAAGTGTCTGGGCCTCCCTGGTGGCACAGGGGTTAAAATCTCAGCACTACCAAGCTGTCACCAGCCACTGCAGTACAAGTTTGATCCCGGCCAGGGAGCTAATGCACACGGCACAGCAGACCTCTCCTGCCTCACCCACTGCTCCCCTCAGCAGTGTATTTCAGTCAATCTGTCTGTTCTGCTCCCCATTCTGTCTCTGGTGAATCCTCTCACCCCCCGCACCTCTGACCTATACCCCAGTTATTGTGTGTATAAATAAATAAAATAAATCTTTAAAAAAAAGTCAGTGTCCTTGGCTAAAGACATTATCCTGAATATCAGAGTCCATTTTTCCAATGGTCTGGTCCTCAGAGTAGCATACCCCTCCCGATTTGATCTTTTTTGAAATACCCACATTTCTATTGGAAGGTATTGCTAAGAAAATCTGAGGGGGTAGCTATCCCTGCTGGAGAAAAACAGGAGAATAACTCCCTGATGCAGTCTTCTCCTTCAAGGGGAATGGTGACTATATCCAAGAGACCCTGACCTTTGGTTGCTGACTCCTCAGTAACCAAAGAAAAAACTCAAAATTACATAGAGACTGGGTAAAAAGCAATACTTTCTGTGGGTGCGCCTTGCCAATTGTTTAGAGGGAGCTGCAACAGTGGGCCTGTAGAGGTCCTATAGTTTTGAGACCCAAACTTGTGAATCCATAAGGTCATTGCGGTTCAGAGAGTTGAGGCAAATGTGTCATGTCGACTTGGTTCTCAAATCAAAATTTGAAATTTGAATTCCTAATTCCTTGAAACTGCTTTACATCCTCACCTATACTTTTTTTGTTTTGTTTAGGAACATCCAGGTACTGCTTGTGTGTTTGTATGTTTTTTTATGGAGCAATAGAAAAGGAGCTAAGGGAATAAAGAGATGTAGTTATGCAAATGAGTTTTAAGACCTAGATGAATTAGATCAAGGAAATAATTATCTAAGAGAATTTAAATCACCAAATTGGTGGGTGAGTGTTAAAAAGTCCTAAGATGGGAAAATAATAGGAGAAGTAGATTTGATGAGAGGCAGAATCAGTGACCTAGTTCAGTGTATAATGAATTTGAAATGGAGATACGGATTAACTATCCAGTTGGTAATGCTGAGTAGGCAATAGAATACATGAACCTGGACTTTAGGGAGAAGACTGGGCTTGAAACATCAACATGTGACACTCCTATGTGTGGATATGATCAAAATGATGGAACTATGCACGATTCTGCAGGGAGTGAGCATAAACAGGGGAGAGAATAAATCTAAGTGTTGAAACTTAGAGTACTCCAATGCCGAGAGCAACTAGCTAGAACACTGAAAAATAGCAGCCCCTGAAGCAAAAGAAAGGCCAAGAGACAAAAATGTCCTGTAAACTAAGTGAAGAAAGTATCGCAACTGGAGGAAGTAATCAACAGTGCCAAATGCTATTAACTAATCAAGTAAGACAAGCACTGAAGTGACCACTAGATTGAGCAATGTGCAGCAATGTCACTGCAGGATGGTAACAAAAGCTTGCTTGGGCTACTGGGGTGCATTCAAGTGAAAATGGAAATCAAGAAATGGAGATCTAAAAAATGGACGATGAATTTTGAGGGACTTTGTTGTAACAAGCAAGTGGAGAGAAGATGATGCAGCAGCTCCTGGCAGCACTACCAGGCTCCAGATATCCTAGTCGCCCACCTTGTTACCGAACAGGCACCGTTGAGTGAACATATGTGCTGTGTGTTCGGGCCTGTACCAAAAATAAGGACATGGCCCTGCCTTAGAAGCCACTGGATTACATTCCTCAGGGCTGTGCGCAATGCTTAGCAAAGTGTTTCTATTCCTCTGAGGATGCTGATTATATCAGGGCCTGACAAACACCCGAGTGTCCTTCCAATTGATAGCAGAGAAGAGAGCAACCACTGCAGAAATACTATCAACAGTACTGTGATTGGCTGCCCCTAGACTGCCCAGTGCCCCCTGGACTTGAAGACGAAGAAACTTTCCCCACTCTGGCATTCCTTTCTTCCCTATAAAATCTTCCTCCACTTACTGCTGGGGAAGGCAGCCTTTTCTGAGAACTGACTCTGCTGCCCTCCCGACATGGCACCACTCCTAATAAAAGGCTTCCTTTGTGGAAACAACCTCATGGTTCAGCCTTTGGGTTTCGGAGCACAAGCAATACCAATGCAGTTGGTTGGTAACAGTTGGAGGGATTGTGAAATTCAGTTTTGTTTGTTTGCTTCTTGTTTTGTTCCTACAATGTGAGACTTTGTAAAACAGTTGAATACAAATGGGACTCGTCCAGAAAAGAAGGCTAAATCAATGATGTAGTGGAGAACTCGAGGAGAACTGCTCAGGCCATGCATCGACTCATCAAGTTCATCGAGGAGAGGTGGAAGGTAGTGCCCAACTCGAGGCCTGGATTTTGATAGCGGTGTAGACACTTATCAATAATGAAATCAGGGAATGCAGAGTATCTGTCTCAATTGTGGACAGGATGGAAGTTTTGTAAGGTCTTCCTTCCATGTTCTCGGAATCACTGACCCAAACTTGATGTTTGAATAGGAGATGAGGGGAGGGTGTAAGGAGAAAAGATATAATGTGAATTGCAATATCTAACTTGGAGGGAGTGAACTGGGAAAGTGTATGAGTTTGCACCAAGGGTACTTGCTGCGTTTCCAACACTACATAAGCACCAGAGGCGCAGTCCTGGGACAGCACATATGTTCACTCAACGGTGCCTGTTTGGTAACAAGGTGGGGGACTGGGGTATCTGGAGCCTGGTAGTGCTGCCAGGAGCCAGGGCAAAGCACCCACAGTCTGGTCCAGACACAGGTCCTGGGCTCCACAGGGAGCAAAGCCAGCTCTGACAGGGCTAAGGGCTGAGGTGGG
>PVIJ01021676.1:0-17970 GCA_004024925.1 Scalopus aquaticus | reverse complement strand
TTTCTTTTTGTCTATACCCTTGACAAAATTACTTGTTTCTATTCAACAGTGCTTATTATGAGGGAAATGCAAATCAAAACCACATGAGGTGTCACTTTTTCCAGGTGTGAATGGCCCATATATATGTCTATATTTGTGTAGATTTATTTCTGAACTATCTATTCTACTCTGTTGGTCTGTGTTTCTATTCCAATACTGTACTCTTTTAATTATTGTTGCTGTGTATATTTTTCTTCTTTTTCTTTTTTAAGATTTATTTGTTTATGCATAGAAGCTGGGATACAGGCCAGAGGCATGGGGCAGGGAGAAGGTTCACCAGAGACAGAGTGGGGAGCACAACAGGCAGATTGACGGAAATACACTGCTGAGGGGAACAGCAGGTGAGTCAGGAGAGGTCTGCTGCGCCATGAGGGAATCTCCCTGGCTGGGTGACAAACTCCCGTCGCCACTGCCGACAGCTCCACAGCGCAGCGCTTAACCACTGCTCCACCAGGGAGGCCCTATTTTTCTTCTTTTTTCTTAGGATTGCTTTGGTTACTCAGGGTCTTCTGTGGTTCCATACAAATTTTATTTCTTCTATTTCCATGAAAAAGTCACTGGAATTTTGGCAGATATGGTGTTGAACCTATAAATTGCCTTAGGTAATATGGTCATTTTAACAATCCATATACATTTTTTTTTTATAATTTCTTTTTCTTATTTCTTTTAACAGTGTCTTATAGTTTTTAAAATATAGTTCTTTTACCTCCTTGTTCAAGTTTACTCAGGTATTTCATTGTCTTTGGTGTAATGGTGAGTGGAATTGTTTTATTAATTTCTCTAACGGTGTTATTGAGCAGCATGATGATGAACTTGAATTAGCCCAAAATGAAGTGTCTTTGTCTTCCAAACACATTCTTTACTTGGGCCACAGACTCTCAGACCACAGGCCAATCTCTACTACCTCAGGCTTCTGACCCAAGTGATAGGAACAAAAGAGGCAGACGATCCAAACTTGAACACATTGAGTCTTTTGAAGACTTTTTCTAACTGGAACAAATAAAAGGACCTATTCACTGTATGATTTTAGAGCTGTTTTTATAGAACTCAAACCAACCACATTGGTCTAATACCATCTGACTTATAAGAAAATAAAAGGAAGTTGACATGCAAAGAAAACACACAGCAGAAGAAATGGGGAAGGCAAGTAGTGATAACTTCTGTCTTTGGAGCTGGTATCCTTGAAGCCAACTTCACTTTTGTAGGCTTAATGGAGTGAAACAATAACTTTCCTTTTCCATCTAATGGTGTTTGAGTTATTTTGTTACATATACTTGCTAAATGCAATTGAAATCATTCAAAATCTCTGATGGTAAAAGTTGTTAAACCCCAGAATGGGTTCTAAGACTTTCTTTCTAAAGAAAATTTCCAAGAGTTGTCTAGAAAGGATAGTTCTTTCCTTAAAGTTCTCAAATCTAGACTTTTTTCCTCTAGCAATCAAGCAAGAAGAAGTCACTCCATTTCATCATTTCTCTGGGTAGGCAAATGTTATTATCAGAATCTTATACATACAAAAGGCACAAAAAACAGAATCATTTCAATTGTTATCCACCACTAGTCTCAAGACAATACTTTCTCTTCTCAAAAGAAAACTAACATATGAACAGTAAACCAAGAATGACAGCATTCTTGGAGCTCATTTACTCCACTGAAGTAAACTTTAGTCATCCACTTAATGAATCATTCTAGATAGCTTTAGGCAAATGAACACCTGAACAGAGAATGATTGAGAATTACTCAGCTCCTTTAGCATTTAATCTTTTTCACTCAATTATTTCTGAATATTTTTCTTCTTCTTAAAAATCCTTCATCATGGGCTCTTCAGGGAATCTGCACTGCATGGCCTTTTTAGATCTAGGCATTTCAAGTCTTTGTTTGGTAAAAATGCATTGCCCACTGTGAGGCAGTCGTTTTTCTAGTAACAGATGTTACTTCTAGAGGCTGAGGGTAGGAATATGAAGATTTTTACTTTAAAAACTAAATATTTGGGGGTCTACCTGTTGGCACATGGGTTAATCTCAGCGCTATCCAGTTATCACCAGTCGCTGAAGCATGAGTTCAATCCCTGGCCAGGAAGCTTCCCACATGACACAGCAGACTTCTCCTGACTTGCCTGCTGCTCCCCTCAGCATGTATTTCAGTAGAGCCACCTGTTCTGCTCCCCATTCTGTCTCTGCTGAATCCTCTCACCCCTTGCAACTCTGGCCTACACCCCAGTTCTTGTATGCATAAATAAATAAAAAAAGTCTTTAAAAAATAAATATTTGGGAATTGTTGAAATTTTTTACAATGAATATGGTTTTTTTTGTAATCAGAAAAAATAAACATGATTCTTTTTTTAAAAAATTTTTAAAAGATTTATTTTTGTATACAAGCTAGGGTACAGGCCAGAGGTGTGGGGCGGTGTGAGGGTTCATCAGAGGCAGAGTGGGGAGCAGAACAGGCAGATCGACTGAAATACACTGCTGGGGGGAACAGCGGGCAAGGCAGGAGAGGTCTGCTGCGCCATGTGGGAATCTCCCCGGCCTGGCATCAAACTCGCGCCGTAGCCGCCAACAGTGCCACAGTGCTGCACTTAACACGTTGCGCCACCAGGGAGGACTCTCCTCCCTTTACTTTCCCCCTCTGGTAGCCACCATATTTTTTATAGAATCTAAGAGTTATTTTTGTTGTGTTTGGTCAATTCATTTGCTTTGGTTATTTACATTCCACAAATGAGTGAAACTATCTAGTAATTATCTTATACTTTTTGACTATTTCACTTAGTATAATCACTTCAAGTTATATCCATATGGTCACAAAATATATTTCAACTTTTTAATAGCTGAGTAGTATTCCATTAAGTATATATGCTACAATGTCTTTAGTCATCTATGGATGGGCACTTAGGTTAATTTCATCTTTGCTATTATAAACATATTTCTTTAAAATAGTCAATGCCAAAAGAGAAAGAAAGAAAGGACAACTCCACACACACACAAAAAAGGAAAGTATGGAGTACTCCAAGGGGGTAGTATTTTCTCTATCTTCTAGTGCATTTTGTCCTCTTCCTCTTCTAGTGTTGAAAAGAATGCATTTCTAGATATTTCTAGAGCTATTACAATAACTTCATGTCTCTGCCTCTAGTCTTTCCCTTTTTAAATTTTTCTCCACACTGTTGCCAGAGTGATCTTTCTAAAACATAGATCTGGCTCTCTCTGTCTTCTCTGCTCTAGGAGCAGCTTGCCTGTTATGTCCTCTCATCTGCTGAAAATGTGTGCCTATGCCAAGTTCCTGTCCATCCCCTCTTTGGTCAGGAGCACCTCACAGCTGCTGAGAAGATCACAGTCTACTGTGGTACTGAAACCACCAGAGACACTGACAAGTGCGAGCCATCACTTAATCCTAGCCACAGCTTCCAAACCAATGCCATTTCAAGGGACAGCCACACAACAGCCAAGTTCTTAGGGCCTGGGGCTACCACAGTAAGGGTGGCTGGCTCTGGGGCTGGAATTGGGACTGTGTTCTGGAGCCTCATTGTTGATTATGCCAGAAGCCCTTCTCTGAAGCAACAGCTCTTCTCCTGTGCCATTCTGGATTTTGCCCTCTCAGAGACCCTGGGGCTGTTTTGCCTGATGGTAGCCTTCCCCATCCTCTTCACTATGTGAGGGAGCCCTCTCCACCCCCCCCATAGTTCTTTCTCCCATATCTTGTCTATCCTGTACCTTTTCCTGCACTTCACCAGACAGCCTGGGGAAAGTGGTTGGCTCAGGATTTGACAGGGAAGACAAATACTGTATTAATAAGAAAAAAATAAAATAAAATAAAACCTAGATCCGAACATGTTGCATTCCTGCTGCGATTTGTCTGATGCTCCTCAGGGACTCCATGAATTAATTCTTACCTGCCTGTTTCTCTGACCCCATTGTAATTTACCTCTCACCTTGCTATTTAATCTTCTACAAGACCGGACTAAGTTTTAAGGGACAATACTGAAGGTCCAGTGTCAGTCATCTCTGGCTCTGCTTAAAGATAAACAAAGACCTTTAAAAAGAGGGACTGACCTTGCTGTGACTGGACTCAGGTGTTTCTTTCAGTAGATAGGGATTGAGACGCAAGAGTTGGCACTAAGGTGGATGGAGTGTCATCACCTTGCTGATCATCTGTAAACATCTCATTCCTGTCCTAAGGACAGCAGGGTCACGAGTGCATTCCACATCTCTTTGACATTGATTTTCTCTGTGATTTTATATGCTTGACAGAACCTTCTGGTGGCTGCTATGATGTCTGCTAAATGAATCATCTGTTATTTCTAACCCAGAAGCAATCTCAAATTTAATGTCCTGGAGATCAGAGACTCCTGTGGCTTAGTTTTTACTGAGCCTCCTGAGGAAGTGAGGGTGGGGATGGGGAGGAAACTTCAGGAGGAAGAGAGGCCACACCACAGTAGTTCTATGCCCCAAAAAACTGTTTTATCAAAGGCCAGCTTGTTCCTTGCCTGTTTTTATTGTGCAATAATTGGAAGCACCCCAAGCTTCTACTCTTGTTGGTCATGCACAATTTACTGAACTGGTATACTGCTGTAAAAACACAAACTATGTGTGCTAGTGAAGGCCTAGCACATACATAATAATGGTCAAGGTCTGGAAAGACAGACACCAAAATATGACTAGTAGTGTGTCACATAGTGGTATTATAGGTGACTTTTTCTTTTTAAAAAAAGTTTATTAAGTACTTGTTAAGAGAAGATGGAGTAGCAAAAGGGGAGAATCTGGCACCCTCGACATGTGAATTCTAGAGCTTAGTGTAAAGGGATGTATATTTACCATAACAGAGTGAATCATCATAGAGCTCAGCAGATTATACCCAGAGAGTAGAAAGTCATACAAGGTCCACTCAAGATCCCTTCAAGACAGTCTAGTCCAATTTTTCCTTTTATGCAAGAGTAAACTGAGACCCAGAGAGATGTGTAGTCTTCTACACTAGCACAGCTGATTTGGGGCAGAGTTAAAGGAGAGGCTTCTTATCTTTCATACAAAGAAAGGGACAGTTTTACTCTTTCTTACTGCTGTCTTCCAAACTCACTTTGTCAGATCTCCCTCCTAGTTCCTTAACCCACTGTCCTTGTTTATCCAGCCAGTGTCTCATGTAGCATTCAGGTGAGATAAGACATCTCACATCTGTGGGGATTCATGTCAGATTGTCTCAACTCTCACCACATTCTCTGCTCCAGTTCCCAGGTGCCTCCAGTCTTTTTTTTTTATTCAACACATATTCACATGAGGTGAGATGTTACTGCCCCTCCTGGCAAGTCCCCCCTCTTTTCCTTCCCGTGGCCAGAGAGTGAGGAAACCTCAGAATTCTGACAGTTCTTTTCTAAGAAATCTTCACTTTTCAAACTTCCTCTTCTTGATTTTTTTTCCCTCAGGCCAAAAGTGAGTGACAGGCTACAATTTTAAGCATCAATGTGAGAGCCACCTTTAAGAGTCAGCTACAAATGATCTGACATAGTTCCTTATAATATGAGGGCACTTGCCACCTACTTTTCTAAGTTCTGAAACTAAGAAAATAAGAAGATCTAATTTAACATTCTGTTACAATTGCATCTATTTCTTTCCCAGTTCTCTTTGTTTCTTAATACATTCCGCTGAATTTTTTTTTCAATCTAATTTTCTTTTTTAGGTTTTACATGCCTGTGAGAGAACACAGGCCTCTTACATTTCTTACTTAGACCCTGTTGTGGGGCTGACCTCTGTCTCCTTCCTCTCCTTAGCTGAGACCTTTTAATACCACCTGCAGTCCTTGGACATAATCCTGCTCAGAGGCAGGAGGAATTTATGGCAATTCTGTCCTTCTCTCCAGGGTTTCCTATCAAGATTGTTGTCCATCTGCATATATGTCCCAGTTCTATCAGATAACTGACCTTCAGGTTCATTCTTGATACTCAGTCCCACCTTAGAGTCCAAACCCAATTCATGGGTTTCAGCCTGGTGGCTTAGATCCAATCTTGACACCCCGCCCAGTGTCCTGATTCCCCTGCATCTGAGGCATGCCTACTCTTTTCAATTTCCCATTGCTTAGAACTGAAATATCCCTGAACTTTCAGTCCAGTGGCTAAGATTCTAGTAACTGCTGACCAGAATATCTGTTCATCTGAAATCCCTGAATACTCAGAATTCTTTCTCTTCCACTAAGACAACATGTAGTTTTCTATTTGGCCCCAGATTGTAACTGCTTGTCTATGCTACTGCTTGCTATTTCTCACTGTGCACTCCAAATAGCAGATTTGGCCTGCCTGATGCTACTATAGCTGATGGTATGTCCCCTTGTGGTATCAGATCAAAGTTGGCCCCAGGGTATTATAGGATTCAAGCCAGGCATGAACCATTCCCCCTGAGTAGAATGTTTTATTATGCAACTACTCCAAAGAACAGTGTGACTCTTGGGACCAAACCAGGAAAAGCACAGATTTTGTGTGGTGAGTTCTTTGAAGACACACAGTGGAGTCACCCACAATCTCTGCAGGGAAAGCCACCCCAGATAAAAGCCTGTCGAGTCCCACCTCAGTGAATATATGTATAATAGATATTTATTTTGCTGCCTAGCATCCTTTCCGCTCTGATACTATAATTTTTCCTTTCCCATTCCCAATTTATAGGTAGAATTGATTGCAAGCCCAGCTTTAGCTCTAGTCCACCAGAGTAACACAACACCCCTTTGGACACAGTGATAGTTTTAAGGATGTGCATATGACCCAAGACTAGGATCATCTTACCTGGGAATATTACTACTAGAATTGCCAGAAAAGAGGTGCTTTCCACTGGGGTCACTAAAGTGTTAGAATGTAACGGAGGTGTTGGACATCCTTGTTACCACACCTTCAGCCTTCCTAGGAATGAAGTAAACTCAGAGGAAAACAAAACTGAAAGTTTTGTGTTACAGCATTTACCCAATCCTAACACCAGCAATCCACCAATGGACTCCTTGGTTTGTTAGCCAATCTACTTTTATTGTGTAAAGTCAGCATGAATTAGACTTCTATTACTTGAAACTAATACAGTTGGCAAAAAAAAAAAAAGAAAGAAAGAAGGAAAAAAGAAAGAAAGAAAGAAACAACCTGATTGGTATTTCTTCCTGTTTTGCTAGCTAGGCAAATCTCCAGGGAAGAAATACACCAAAGAAAAGCAAGTTGAAAAAAAGAAGAGCTCAAAAATGTACTCTTTCATTCATTCAACCATTACATTAAAAGCAGCATGCCACAATGAAAACAACCCAAGCTTCACAGCCTATCAGAGCTCTGTTCAAATCTTATTTCTCTGATTTTCTAGCTACATATACCAAGCATGTTAAGTAATATCTCTGACCCTCTGTTCTTCTTTTGTAAAATGGAATAACACCATGTCCTATGGTTGTATTATGAGTTGATATAATGTATATTGTACCTGACAAAGAGGTTTTCAACACATAGTTAATTTAATTATCAAACACTTTCACCTGCAGGAATTTCAGGCTGTTGTATTCTAGAGGGGGTTAAAAAGAAAGCAAATATGAACACTGATGTCATATATATATATATATATATATGTAGTATATATAGTTAAAAAAGAAAAAAGAAAGCAAAAAAAAAAAAAACTTCCAGAAATTCAAAATCCAGAGCAAAAGTGAGACTCAATATGTGTGTGTGTGTGTGTGTATGTGTGTGAAAGAGAGAGGGAGAGAGAGAGAGAGAGAGAGAGAGAGAGAGAGAGAGAGAGAGAGAGAGAGAGAGAGAGGTAATGTGAGTTATCTTGTGACTGGGAGAAGTTTTGATAATTTCCTCTGGGGCAATCAAAAAGATTTCAAGGAAGAAGTGGAATCTGAATTCTAGAATGAATTTTTGATAAGTAGAGATTGGGGGAAAGGATCCCAGACTAAAATAAATAAAGTTGTGCATGGCTATACTCTACTAAGAGCATATCAACATGGCTAGAGTATAGAACGAATAAAATTGAAGAAGTTAACTGCTATCCAACCTGAATCAGGGGATGTGCTAAGTTAGAAATGTGACTTCTATTCTCAGGGAACAGAACCTTTGAATAGAACCAGGCAATGGAATTTTGAACATTTTTGGACAGTGTGCAGGATGAAAGTTATGATTGATTAGAAAATCACTTAGAAGTTTCAGAAGACATTTCTACCAGCTGTCCCTAGAATCCCTGCCTCAGTGTAACTGCAGAGAGCACCTTTGAACCCTCAGCCATGTGCTGGAACATATGAAAAAAAATTCAGTTCAGAAGCAGAAATGATATTTCAGAGACTATGGTTTATGTCAAAATGGCACAAGGATGAATAAAGTCTTTAAAAAAGAAGGGGAAAGAGAAGAGGACCTGTATTCATCCCTCCCTTGAGCCCCTGCAGTCATTTCTTCCTTATTCTTTCTCTGCCTTGAGTCATTCTGTATGTCCAACTATTTTATATTTTATGACCAGATTAATCTTTCTAATCTGATCCTGTCATCCCAACTCTAAAACACTTAATGACAACTATCTACAGAACAAACAGAAATTCTTTGGTTTCCCACAGAAGGCTCTTTTTGGATGAGGCTATAACATATATTTTCACCATTCAGAATCACTGATTTTTAAGTTTCAAATTTGCTTCCAATTTTTTATTATTATTATTTTGAGGACAGAAAAGGCAGATTTATTGAAATACAGTTCAGGGCCTCCTGGTGTGGTAAATCTCAGTGTTCTCACAGCAAAGGCCTGGGTTAACCTACACACGGTGCAGCAGACCTTTCCTGTCTCACTGACTGCTCCCCTCAGCAGTGTATTTCAGTAGATCCGCCTGTTCTGCTCCCCATTCTGTCTCCGGTGTATTCCCTCACTCCCCACACCTCTGGCCTATACCCCAGTTCTTCAACTAAAAAATAAATAAGTAAGTAAAATGAAAGAAATACACTGCGAAGAGAAACAATATGTGAGATTGTAGAGGTCTTCTCTCTACTTCCAAAATTTTAAAAGTGAAGCATTATAGATAAAATCATCAAGTTTGATCGCATTCTCTCCCAGTCAGTTCCATTTCCCCTCTCAAAGTCCAGTGGCAACTGTGACCATGAGTCTGGTGTGCATCCTTCCATTCTACTACCTATCACTTTATCTACATAGATATATGTCTCCACCACCAGTTCATTGTGATGTTGTGTGTGTTATTAAATTTATATTAAGGTATCATTATGTATCTATCATTTTCTGTCTTGTTTTTGTCACCCAAAATTGTTTTTTAGAACAATTCAGGTTGGCATATGAATATGCTACATTTTATTTATCCATTCCTCTTTGATGAAAATTTGGGCTGCTTCCACCTTTTTACTATTATAAGCAATGGTATAGAAGAACTCCTCACACTTCTTCGTACACATGGTGAGTTTTCTTTGGAATACATACCCAGAAGTGTAATCATTAAGTCATAGGGTATGTATATATATTTTAAAATGTTTAACTATGGTTCAATATACATAACATAAAATTTACCATCTTAACCATTTTTAGGTGCACCGTTGATAATGGTAACTACACTCACATTGTATAACCAACATCCAGAAAATTTTTGCAAAATTGAAACTCTAAGAGTAAAAATATTTTTAGAATATTATTGTTGAATGTATGGCTTATTTCATCTGTTAAACTATGAATTTAATACTTTTTTTACTAGATTATCATAAAAGATATAACTCAAAAATAGCCAGATGGAGGAGTTGCAGAGGGCAAGTTATGTGGGAAGGAAGCAGAAGTTTTCTTGTTCTCTCTGAGCCCACCCCTTTCCCAAAACCAACTGTGAACTTTTTAAGTGTGGATCAATTAAGTGTGATTAACAGCTCATTAGTTTCTACATCCAGCAACTTGCCTTGTGTAATAGTTTGACAATGCATAACAACTGTTTGTTGAGAACATTTGGAAAAATCCAATCAAGAGGAATAGTATAATTTCCACGATTGTAGTGAGATAAGATTTCTTTATTACACAAAGGAGTTACTGGAATTCAACTCTGGCAACCTCACCTATTTGGAACATAGCCTAAAACTCAAAAAGGGACAGCAGTGACCTCTGAACAGAAAAGTAGCTGACTAAATTTTTAAAAAATTAATGCTCTAAAGCATATTTACTTTACCTTAGGATACTACTTCTGTATTTTTATTTGGAGTATACTTACTATTTTTAAATTTTAATTTTAACTGGCACAGTTAGTGCCAAGAAATTAGGAGAATGAAAAAAAACAAACAAACAAAATAGGCATTTCAAAAATCATCTTTGGTAGGTGAGAGAAACACACTGGTTAAATTACAACTTAAGGAAGGACTTCCTTCCTGCCTCACTGCAGGGAGTGTGGCCAGTTGCCTTCTTTGTCTTCCTCAGATTTTCCACAAGATCACCTTCTTCTCAGCTCCAACCAATGACTGTACAAGTTAGTGGTACAAATGCTGGCTATTTCACCCATCACAGGTGAATAGGCAATTCATCACACCTCCAATAGGCAATTTTGTTCTATAGTCCTTTTGAGCCAGCAGAGATTTTGTATGGTGTCTAAGCCCTTCTGTCCAACCCTGCTTCTTCTCCCTTTTCCCCAGAGTTTTAGCTCCCCAACAAATCTTTTTCACTCCTAACACTAACTCAGAATCTATTTCCTAGAGGACCCAACTGGGACACTCTTTATAGCTCTACTTCCCAGAGATAAACACCATAAACATTCTGAAGTAACTTCCTTTCAGTTTGTTTGCTAAGAATATATGTACTTTTGTATGCTGCTTTTATTTTTCACTCATTAAAAATGAGCATTTTACTATGAAATTTAATTATCTTAAAAATGTGATTTTAAAAATGCACACCCCCCCACTCATATTGGGACAATGGAAATATGCCAATGAATCTAACAAGCCTATCTTTGAGATGTGGGAGGAAACTGGAGTACCAGAGAAAATTCAAGCAGACATGGTGAGAACATGCTAACTCTGAACAGATTCTCCCATCAGGAATCAATTTTTTATCAAGGTTATGATGAAATTATGTTGAGGAAAACGATGTTATTCAAGGACCTGTTATATCTATAATTATTACCTTTACAATATATACACAGGAATGAAATTACTGGGACATTGGGTGTATGCTTTCATTTTTATCCAAGTGACTAGTGAATGAAGTTGTATAATATATCATTGAAAATGTTCATTGCAATATTGAAAATTATTTCAATACCACTAAGAAATACATAGTAAAAAACAATAGTCTTCATCATAGGCCAAAGAACTATTTTCCACTTTTCACTGTAGCTTTGGGTATTTACCTCCATTAAAGTGCTGCTTAAACATGTTTTATAATTATTTCCTAATGTATCTGTGTTGAATACACTTTTTTGCCTTCTTATTGGGGTAGATGAGGTTGTAGCACTCTCACAAGTACACCACTACCCATCCCTACTTCTCCTTCCCCATCCTCCCAAAGAAATCATAATCTTGGCTTATATCAATATTTTATGTTTACATTGTGATAAATATGTATAATTTTCACAACTAAGTCAAAAGTATGTTGTGACTCCTTTCTTGTAAAACTAGTGAATGTGAGGGCCCATTTTATTTCATCTGCATCAACAATAGGTAATAATTTTGTTAAATGTTTCCTTTTCTAATATTAAAAGTAAAAATGCTCACAATGAAAGTTTTTTTTAATTCAAAAAAATTGAGAGGAATTGAAATCAACTGTAATCACAGTCCCTGTTGAACTGGTGCCCTTGCTTGCTTTCTGACCCCTTGCCTTCTATCTGTCTAAGTACCCATATCAGTACCAGGTGGGCCATCTACAGAGTGTCACTGAGATGTCCTTGACCCTCAAGCCTCCTTAGAGCATTTACCCAGAGGATAAATTATAAACATGTTTAAGCAGCTATAACTGCCAACCTACAGACCTCTTCTTTGTTGCCCATCTCTCTCTGATCAGTAGGCAAATGCCTGCCTCTTTCTTAGTCCCAGGTCTTTTTGGTAGGGATTTCCCAGCAGTGTGAGCAGAGTTCACAATAATTCCATTCTTTCAGCATGCCGCACAGAAGAGTACCTGATGATTCAGTTGTTTCCATTGTGGTATACAGTCTTCTCCTTTCCAGGACTGAGTTGGAGTAAGTTCAAATAGAGATTGAAAGAATCTTTACACTCTTCTCTAGCACACAGACCCTCTGCTTTACCCTTCCCTCTATAGGAACTCTTTCCTCAGCACAGGATGTCCCCCTTAGAAATCCATTATTCCTCCTTTCCATCTGTTTCATCAGGCAATGCTCACTTTTAGAGTCAAGAAAATCAAGGAATGTACTAGGTGTTTCAATCATTCTGTAACATCTTTGGTCCAGAGTACACATTGACCTCCAGGTTCTTCACCAATTAGGACACTCATATATACACTACCAGTGTGCTGACAAACTTCTAGCCATGGGGAAACCCCACCCTACCCGCATTCCTCTTTCTCTTCTACTTACTTAGTTGTTCCCTCTTCTGTTCATACTTAAGTTAGAGCACTTATTACACTTATTTTTAGTATTGTAAGTATGTGCTGTGAGTTTATCCACTCCCAGTTTCAGGAGGGTAGGAATCTATGTATCACAATGTAGGATGAAGAGTAGGCATAAAAAGGGGGCAGGGTGGGTTGGGATGAATCAGACTATATTGCAGTGCTTGGAACAGCAGGAAAAGGATGCAAACCAAAGACAATAGAGAGGTGTTAAATTTTCTTGGAGCATGCCAAGAGCTTGAAGAACATACTATACAATAATAATGTGCCAGGTCATTGTGTTAGAGTTGAATGAGAACGTGGCAAAACCAGTTAGTGGTGATCCTGCGCTCTGATTTTAAGAAGTCCAAATGATTGTGCTGGCACAGAGAGGAAGAACTCCATCTGAAAAATACTACAAAGGAAATAATTAAAACTGATATTTGTTGAGTTCCTACTATTTGCAAGATTGTGCTAGCAACACTGAGTTGGGTATGGAATCATTCCCACTTCGCTCATGTGCAAAGCAAGGTTTGACCAGATCAAGTGACTCTTAGGGAGTCACATCCTGGGCAAGTAGGAGTGCTGGCTTTAAAGTCGCCGGACTGCCCAAGCCTTCAATAGCTTTTCTGAGAGCAGCCCTTTCAGCAATGCGGTGAGAAATATTTTCCCATGCTGAGGGCTCAAATCCTCAATTCATCAAGAAGAACTTTGCAGGACCTACGCAGTGGCATCAGGGACCCTCTGTTAAGCTTTTAATGCCTTCCAGAAGGACACCACTCCAAAGAAGGCGCGTCGCGGCGTTGGAAGCTCAGTGGGCCCAGGAGCAGAGGCGGCTGAGTCACCGCGACCCGGGAATGCCGCCTGCTTGGAGAGGGCCTGGCCGCGGGCGGATCTTGCATTAGTGAACCGTGACGGCGTCGTCACCTTCAGGGCAATCGGGAACTACCACTGAGTACAGCGGCGGGAAGAGCTGAGTCAGCTCAGGCGACACCCGCAGGGGCCGGGAGGGGAGGGCTGACACACCCGACTGCGCGGTCGCCATCCTGCTTCTGCTCCCGGCCCCGCGCTCCTCCAGCTTCCTGAGCTCCTGCTGCGCTCCCCGTCCCACCCGTCGGGGCCCTGGGGGATCTCAGGTCAATCGCATCACCACCTTCAGGCTGGGCAAGGTGAAATTTGGGGCAGGTTTTCGGATATCACATCGGGGCCTTGGGATCAGAGACAGAATTTTGAAATCTTGAGGTGGCTCCAAGCAACAAATGCTTCAATGGAAGCTCTTGACCTTGTGAAAGTGTCACTGAAACACTCCCTGTCTCAAAACGAGACACGGTAGTGTCTCCAAAGACTGGGTAGATTTTGAAGATCAAAGGGACCTGCCCAGGGCCAAAATTGATTTGCCTGTCTCAGTTCCAAAATGCAGTAAGTAGTAATTAAAACAAAACACACACAATTAAACTTTTTTAAATGAAAGAACAAAACTTCCAGAATACAAGAGAAAAATATGTGTTGATTCCTGAGATAAATTTATAACAGGTTTGGGACATTGCAGAGGGTCCTTTCTAGAGGTGATTCAGATGCCACTAACAATGCAATCAGTAATGAATTTTTAAAAAATTATTTCATCAAATGCTAGCATAGCGTACAGTGTTCAGTTAAAATGTAGTGCTTTTTGAAATTAAAAATATCTATATATTTTTAAAAGACTTGAGGGGCCTCCCTGGTGACACAAGGAGTTAGGTCTCAGCACTGGGAAGCTGTCCCCAGCCACTGCAGCACGAGTTGGATCCCCCACCAGGAGCTGGCCCACATGGCACAGGAGACCTCACCTGCCTCGCCTGCTGCTCCCCTCAGCAATGTATTTCAACATGCCTTTTCTGCTCCCCATTCTGTCTCTGGTGAATCCTCCCACCCCCTCTGCACACCTCTGGCCTGCACCCCCTCTTGTATGCATAAATAAATAAATATTTTTAATTAATTAATTAATTTAAAAGACCTAATATTAGTATCAAAACTATCTTCAGAAAGATTTTGGACTCCTAAAAGATGATGAGCTTCAAGCTCTGTGTTGTATTCATTTTTGGTTCCTGCCCAGTGCTTGTAAGTAGCAGGCATTCAATACATGATTCTGAATTGAATTGATTTGAATCAAGTCATTTCTCCAGCAAAGTGCCCACAGGGCCCTTTGGTATAACATTATCTTCCGGCAGAGGTCCAGAAAGCAGTATTAGTGAAGAGACACCACCACACAGGGCCCACAGTCAGTCCTGTATGTATTTCACATGTACAGGACTCTGGAGTGTGAAACAGAATGTTCTAGGTCCAGCTCAGTTATAAAGAAAGCTACATTGTTGGATCATCTCAAGATTCACTAGCTACAACCCCAAGAGCCAGGGTTGCAGAAGCCTTTTTTTTTTTTAAACCCATGCTATGAAGCAGGCACACATGTTCCAAATTTTGGTTGACTGAAGAATGTCATTGGTACCTAGCACAGTGCTGGCAAATAATAGCCACTTGACAAATATGTGTTAAATGGATGGATGAATAGCAGCAGCTGAGAAGAGAGAAAGATGAAAAGGCAAAATTCAAGCGCATGCTATACCAGAACCAGATCAGAGACTCAGATTCCTTTTCAGTTTGAAGAATCTGCAAGCAGACTCAAAATCAAGCACCCAGACCACTCATTCAACACAAAACAACAAAGTAATATATGTGCATAGTTACAAAGTAGCATAGAACTTAAGATGAAAAGTAACAGTTTTCATCTCAAAAATCTCTGCATTTTGACTGAGTACTAGATGTTATGCTAGGGGTTAATGAAATCTTTTCCAAAGAATTACTGATTGTGTTGTTGGTGGCATCTGAGTCACCAATACAACCTGTTGTAACAGTCCCTTGTATCAGAATTTTTAGCTGTAACAATTATAATATTGCTGTGTATAGTTGCAAACATCTGACTACTGCTTTATTCTGTAGCTGTGCATAAGCAATTACACATTGAAACATATATTATTTTATTATAAATCACTTTCCTTTTATTTATTCCTTCTATTACAGTTCAAACGCTATATGGTAGGGGGCTAATAGATGTATGTAATTAGACTACTGTGTATGGACCTAATTTAAGAATAGTAGAGTATATTACATAAAGGAATCTGACAGAGTTGAGGTCTCCTGCTTAGTCAGATAAATCAAAATTATCCAAGCACTGATGTCCATTATTGTCTTGTCCTGGGTTTATTTTCTTTGTTATACCTAAGGTCAGTCAAGTTGTTTTACTTGATATTCCCAATATGAGAGCAATACCTTCTACCCCACAGCTCTGAAGTCTGCTTTTTCTGTATAATCAGACTCTCACTTTTGACATATCAAATTGACTAGTTTATTCATAGTCTGTCCAATTTCCCAAGAGAGTTGCTTAATGAGGATGACAATAATTCACCAGATCAACCAAATGTTCTCTTGCAAAGATTGAATTTGAGAGCAGATAGTAAAGTAGTTCACAGCAGAATCACAAACTGAAAGGCACACAGAGAAAAAATTATCTAGAACTTATGACACAGCAGACACCAGAACTAGACCAAAGTCTTGAGTATGCAGAAACATGATAGGAAATGAAGTGGTAGTAGCAGGTACAGAAGAAGCAGAGAGAGCATCCCTACATAAAGTGACAGATCATAGAAAGAGATCCAGAAAAAAATACCTGACCCTTTGAGCTGTTTGGATCCAGGATAGCCTCCCAGTTGCCAAACTGAATTTAATCCCCCAAGAAGACTCAGTCCTACATGATTGAGATTCCTGTCTTTTTTATTTCCCCACAGAGGCTTAGAAGAAACCTTTATCACCCAAAGTAATGTGATCTTTGCAATCAAAACTCCAAACTACCTCATTATCCAAACCATGCTCTCCTATTTCTATGCCTATGCTGTCTCCTCCATTTGCAATGTACTATCCTCCTCCAGCTACATCTTCCCGTTCTTGATCTCGCCTATAAGAAATGCCTCCCTCTCTCTTCAGAGTTCCCATTTCTACTTATTCTAAGGATATTTTTCACTCCCACCTCTGTATTATATAAAAACACCACCCATTAGATTATGAGTACCTTGAAGAAAGTACAATAATTATTTTATCTATTTCCTTCATAGCAGAACTAAGCATAGAAGCATGCACTGAATATATGATTTATTATTTACTGCTCCCTCCATTGATATGTTGCCTAGTTCTCCCCATTTCTTAGGTCTTCATTTTTTTTTCATGGTATCATTTATTTTTATTTATTTATTTATTCATTTGTTTATTTATTTATAAAGATTTATTTATTTATGCATACAAGAGCTGGGCTGTAGGCCAAAAGTGGGAGTGGGGGGGCGGTGAGAGGATTCACCAGAGAGAGTGGGGAGCAGAACAGGCAGATCGACTAAATACACTGCTGAGGGGAGCAGCAGGCGAGACAGGAGAGGTGTGCTGCACCCTGTGGGCAGCTTCCTGGCCAGGATCGAACTCCTGCTGTAGTGACTACAGATAGCTTCATAGTGCTGACACTTAACCCCTTGCACCACCAGGGAGGCCCGGTGTCAGTTATTTTTAAGAACATGGTATGGAACCAAACTGGTTTTCATGTAGTAGAATTTTGATATGTTTGCTGAATGGAAGTTCTAACTTTTACTTGATATCTAAAGTCAGCATTACAAGGATATATCCAAGTATTTCAAAGTAAATTTTCTTAGTAGCAAACATGCTCCTCCCACTGCATTACTGATTTCTTCTAATGGCATAACCATCTCCCAAATCTCTCAGACTTAAATTTTTTAATTCATCCTGCCACCACATCTTAAGTTCTGTTGCTATCATAGCTATGAAAGCTTTCACCAAAGCAGAATCTGAGACATAATGCCAGTAGTTCATTTGACAATATAATTCCAGAAGGCAGAAGTGAGAATTGAAACTATGATAGAGTAAGAACCAGGACGAGGAAAGGCTTTAGTTTTGTACTGCTAAGGGTGACTGGCCAGTGGGTCTGTGAAATTTATAAAATGTATCCCAGGACCATTTGACCAAGAGAAGAAAGAGGGAAGAATCAACCAGCATTCCCCATTGGTCAAGGGTTGTACAAAGTGTTAACTTCCCCACAGTTCTAGGTTACACATACCTCAGGCTTAAACTGAGGCCCAGTTACACAGGCATGCATGTAAGTCAAGAACAGTATTAATCAGCAAACTATATTCACAAGTCACAGTTTCATGGATGCTGACAGAAGATATGATATCCCTAAGTCAGAGACAAAGAATTTTATTATTCACTACACAGCAGGTAACATCAGTTTTATGTTCATGTCAGTACTCCATTCTGAGGTACTATTCGTCCAGGAGAAAGGGGTTTGGACTAATTAGTCTGCAATCAGTGTCTAATAGATCTCTTTAAGGGATGGAGTTATATTTGAAGGTTC
>PVIJ01021675.1:0-18105 GCA_004024925.1 Scalopus aquaticus | reverse complement strand
AAAAAAAAACAGAAACAACAAATGCTGAAGAGATGTGGAGATAAAGGAACCCTCTTACATTGCTGGTGGGGATGCAAACTGGCCCAGCCTCTAAAGAAAGCTATGTATAGGTTCCTGAGAACACTAAAAATGGATCTGCCATATGATTCAGTGATTCCACTCCTAGGTATCTACCCAAAGGACACAAAATCACTAAATTCAAAAGGAAACCTGTACTCCTATGTCTATTGCAGCACTATTATAATCCCCTTTGAATTTATTTTGTGCATGGAGTTATAGACATCCAGCATCTTTCTCTCATTTGTATAAATCCAATTTCCCAGCACTATTTATTAAGCTGATGCTCCTTTCTCCATTGTATGGTCATAAACTAGATATCATATGTATATGTATTTTTTTCTATGCTGTACATTCTGTTCCACTGTTCCACATGTCATTTTGATCCCAAAACCATATTGTTTTAATTGGTGTTGCTTTAAAGTATAATTTAATACCAGGTAACATGAAATCTCCATATTTTTTCATTTTATTTGGGATACTTTCAACCACGGAGGTCTTTTGTGGTGCCATACAAATTTTAGTAGTTTTGTACTTGAAGAACATCACTGTAATCTTAATGTGGAATGCATTAAGTCTATACATCTTTTCTGGTAGTCATCTTGAATATATTAATACGCCCCACTCATGTAACATAGGATATCTTTCCCTCTCTATATCTTGTTCTATGTACTTTAATAGTATCTTATAGGGCCTCCCTGGTGGCGCAGCAGTTAAGCTCTGCGCTGTGGAATTATCCGCAGCAGCAATGCAATTTCCATGCCTGGCCAGGGAGATTCCTACATGGCTTGGCAGACCTCTCCTGCCTCGCCCACTGCTCCCCTCAGCAGTGTATGTCCGTCGATCTGCCTGTTCTGCTCCCTGTTCTGTCTCTGGTGAATCCTCTTGCCACCCCATGCCTCTGGCCTGTACCCCAGCTTGTATGCATAAATAAATAAATTTAAAAAAATAGTATCTTACAGATTTTGTTATATAAATTCTTCAGCTTCTTAGGTTAATTCCTAGGTGTTTAATTCTTTTTGATGTGATTGTAAATGGAATTTTTTTCATCTCACTTATTGTGTTTATTTAAAAATACAGTTGTTTTTTGTGCGAGTGCTAGTTTTGTAACTTGTCACCATGCTGTATTTAATTACTATTTCTAATAGCTTTTTGGTGAAGTCTTTAGAGTTCAATATATCATCTACAAATACTGAGAGTTTCATTTATTTTCTAATATGGATTCCTTTATTTTTTGTTGTATGATACTCTAGCTCAAACACATAATACTATATTAAACAGAAGTGATGACAGGTGGCATCCATGCCTCATTCTGATCTTAAAGAGAGTTTTCACATTAAGTATAATATTGAATGGGGGTTTGTGGTATATAGTCTTCATTTTATTAAGATAGGTTCCTTCTTTTCCATTTGTCAAGAAATTTTATCATGAATGGGGACTGTATCTTTGCATCTATTATTATCATACAGAATTTTATCCCTTTTTTTCAATGTAGTATATTACATTGATGGATTTGCATCTCTGGATATATCCAACTTGGTCCTGGTGTATGATCTTTGTAATGTATTGTTGAATTAGATTTCCTAGTATTTTGTTGAGAATTTTTGCATTTATATTCATCAAAGATACTCATCTGCAGTTTTCCTTTTATGCTGTTCAGAAAGTATTACTCCTGAATTTTATGTTGGTGATTTATGTTTGCTATAATTTTTAAAGCGCTTTGCATCTACATTGATTATGGGTGTATGCTGTTGTTGTTAAAAACAACATCTTTGGGGCCTCCCTGGTGGTGCAGCAGGTTAAAGCGCTATGCTGTGGAGCTGTCGGCAGCGACAACGCGAGTTCCACACGCGGCGGGGGAGATTCCCACATGGCACAGCAAACCTCTCCTGCCTCGCCCACTGCTCCCCTCAGCAGTGTATTTCCGTCAACCTGCCTGTTCTGCTCCCCACTCTGTCTCTGGTGAACCCTCTTGCAGCCCCAAGCCTCTGGCCTGTACCCCAGCTTGTGTGCATAAATAAATAAATCTTTAAAAAAAAAAAACTTTGGTTTTAGTATCAGCCAAAATGCTGGTCTAAAAGAATGACTGGTATTTATTTGAACCTTTTCTATTTTTTGGAAGAGTTTGTATAAACTTTATATTATTTTCCTTAAATGTTTGATAGTATTTACCAGCAAAGCAATCTGGGTCTGCAGTTTTCATTGTAAATGCATTTCTAAGTAAAAATTCTATTGCTTAATAGATATTATTTATTTCTCCTCAATGAGTTTTGATGTATTGTACCTTTCAAGGAACTTATCCGTTTCATCTAGGTTGGTGAGCTTATTGGAGTAAAGTTTTTTATAATATTCTTTACCTTTATTGCCCTTTAATACCTCTAGAATTTGTATTCCCATCACCTCTCTCATTCATGGTACTAGTGATTTTTAACATTTCTCTTTCACATAAATCTAGCAATAGAGCCATCAATTTTATTGATCATCTTTTTAAAAAGTCTATCTTTTACATCACTGATTTTCTCTATTGGTTTTTCCTTATTTCATTAATTTTTGCTGTGATATTTATTAGTTGCTTTCATTTACTTGGGTTTCAGCTTATCTTCCATTTTTAATTTCTTAAAGCAAAAGCTGAGATCATTGATTGGAAAGATTTGTTTATTCAACACAGAATCTAGAGCTATAAATAAATATACACTTAAAATTTTACTATAATGGCATTCATAAATTTGGATACATGTTTTCATTTCCATTCAGGATATATTCTTATGTTCCTTTTGATTATTTCTTTAACCCAAGGGATATTTAGAAGTGGGTTATTTAACTTCCAAGTTCCAAAGACTCTTTAGATGTCTTTACATTATTGATTTCTAGATTTATTCCACTGTAGTTATTAGGGAACATATTTCGTATGGCTTGACAATTTTAAAATTTATAAAGACTTGGTTTATGGTCAAGAATATGGTCTATACTAGTGAATGTTTCATGTGCACTTGGAAATAATATGTAAAATAGTATGTATCTTGCTCTTGTTGGGTGGGGTGTTTTACAAATACCAATTAGTTCTGACAGGTTGACAGTGTTGCACAAATCTTATATATTTTTACTGATTTTTGCCTGATTGTTGAGATAGGGGTATTAAAATGTTTAAGTAAAACCGTAGATTCATTTATTTCTCTTCACAATTCTGTTGCTTTTTTTTTTAAAGATTTATTTATTTATACATACAAGCTGGGGTACAGCAGGCCAGAGGTGTGGGGTGGCGAGAGGGGTTCACCAGAGACAGAGTGGGGAGCAGAACAGGAAGATCAGAGATACACTGCTGAGGGAAGCAGCGGGCGAGGCAGGAGAGGTCTGCCGCGCCATGTGGGATTCTCTCTGGCTGGGCGTCGAACTCACATCGCCTCTGTGGACAGCTCCACAGCGCAGCGTTTTAACTGCTGCGCCACCAGGGAGACCCTCTGTTGCTTTTTTTTTTTTTAAGATTTATTTATTTATGGATAAAATCTGGGGTACAGACCAAAGGCTTGAGGTGGCGAGAGGGTTCACCAGAGACAGAGTGGGGGCGCAGAACAGGCAGATCGATGGCAATACACTGGAGGGGAGCAGTGGGCAAAGCAGGAGAGGTCTGCCATGCCCAGCGGTGTTGAACTCGCATCGCAGCTGCTGACAGCTCCACAGCACAGTGCTTAACCCACTGTGCCACAGGGAGGCCCACAATTCTGTTGCTTTTTGTCCTATGTATTTAGAAGATTAATTCAGAACGGTTATGTCCTCTTGATAAATTAACCCCTCTTTAATTATGAAATTACCTTCTTAATCCCTGATAATACTTTTCACTCTAACTACAAAGATATCTACTTTTTCTTATACTAATATACCCACATAAGCTTTATTTATATTAGTGTTATCATGGTATATTTTCATCATAATTTTACTTTTAATTGTGTCTTTTATATAAAGCAAGTATTTTATAGGTAGGAGAGAAGTTTACCTAATCTGAAAATCTCTACCTCAAATTGGGGGTGTTAACCCATTCACATTTAACACTAGTATCAATATGATTAGTTTAAGTATAGACTCAACTAACCTTCATAATTCTTCACTGTATTCTAAGAGCCTTCTGCCCATTTAACCATCACTCAGAATAAGGCCTAGCTTGGTAAAATGAGGAAATACTGAAAAAGCAAACATTTGCATTAAATGATTCCAAAGAATCTGAGACAATGAACTTTATCTTCAGTGATTTTCACATGAACGTCCAAAATCCAAGAATGAAATCAAGAATGCAAATAAAGATAATTAATCAGAATCCTAATCAGTCTTCTTTGGGTTATCAGATGTTAACTATCATCTGTCCAAAATATCTGCTCTAATAATACAAAAACTTTAAAATATGAAGTATGCTGTTAAATACAAGAGTTGTGTTGTTACTTAGAATTTTTCCATAGCAACCTAAGAGCTTTAAATTCAGTTTCTGTGCCTATGATCAAACTTCCCTATACATCCACACATATAAAATATGTAGAGGAAAAGTAGAAGCTAGAGAAATTATTACCCTCAAAGGAATAAATCTCAGTAAGAAAAAAATAACTAGACATAAACTTAGAATAGTTCCTTTACAAGAAGGAACCAAATGATATTTTTAATTATTTCCAAATAGATAATGGGATAACTGAGAATATCCTGATTAATGAAAGTTACCAGCATTAATAAAGGATCTTAGGTTAGATGGAAGAAAATATATTGAGGATATTGGGAAATTATCCTAGGGAGCTACAAATTTGAAAATAGAAGACCAACATTTTCTAAACATGTATAGGGAGACTTGCAATGTATTAGAGATGTTCTCAGCATTAAATGATGGATTAAAAAAATGAAAATTCTAGAGAAGGCAGCAAAGAATTTTTAAAACCGGCATTACATAATAACGTCGATTGATTATTTTTCCCCAATGAATTGATTTTATACAAGCAAAGCTACTATGGATCAGACTCTTTTTTAAATCATACATCCTATGATTTTTAAGCAGTAATAATGGGAATTAAAGCAATTATCAGAACAAATATTTCAGAAATCATCTTTGTAGATAAACTAAGGCCTGACATGAGGGAATGAGTGTGGCAGGGACATGGGACCCCAAACAGCATATTATACCTGACAGTAAGAAAAAGGAAAATTGGAGAGAATCACCCTTGGCTGGCTTTATCCTGGAGCTGTCATCATTTGGCAGTTATAAAAAAGTTTTTTCACTGCAACTTTCAGTGGAAAAGTAGAGTTCCCTGTGAATCATAGTGGTGACAGTGATATAATGAAACACACTGAAGCAGCAGCTTGCAGAAGATACATTTAACTAAGACAGAAGATCGAAACTTTGTTATTAAGTAGATAATATATGCACAAAATGGCACAACTACCTTCTCTTTATAAACAAAATCTCCTTTATAAATTGTGGAAATACACTATATAGAATCAAATGGAACAAAAAAAACATAAACACAAAATGCAAGCAAACATGACACAACTGCCCAGAAAGAACATTGCATATGATCACACTATGAACCTATAGAATTCTGTTTTATATATGGAAATCCTCATCCAGTGACTTCCCTAATCCTATGTCTGTTCTTGACAGTTATAAACTGCTATCATTGCAATTGACTTAGAATTTACCAGCTACATTATCACCATCGAAAGTTAAGGGAGGGAGATTTTTAAAATACCTGGGAGTCAACATAACTGAAGAAAATATTAATCACTCTGTAGATGAGAAGGAACTAGACATCCCTGCTTCATTACTCCCAACAGTCCTATGTTTTACATCTGATATACTTCATAATTTCTAAATATATGACAGATAACATTTTCTTGCTTCTTTTCCATTATAGATAGTCTCTGAATAAGAATTTTTCCTTTGCAAAATTCTTCATGAGGCATCCTCTTTGATATTTCTGTCCTATTCTTCCCACACACCCACACCCCCCACTGATTTCTTCTGAGCTGCTTAGCAATTTGCATGTACCTCTCATGGAAATTTATATTGTCACTGCTTACTTTGATAGCAAATATTCCTTTTTAAAGTGATTCTTATTTGGTGTTTATATTTATTGCATGTCTAAATCCATAAAGAACACAAGGTGGTTTAAACAAAAGACAATGAAATCAAATATCTAAATGAAAACAGAAAATTAAAACCAAGGAAAAAGAGAATTTAAAAGTGTCAACATAAATAGCAACAAAATTGCCTGTTTAGACTTCAAATAGTAATTTTAGCTTATTGGAATCTGCTGTAAAAAGATTCTCATCAGAATGGAGGAAAGTGTCTATTCTCTTAATTCTTTTTTTTTTAAAGACTAATTTATTTATGCATACAAGCTGGGGTACAGGCCAGAGGCGTGGGGTGGTGAGAGGGTTCACCAGAGACAGAGTGGGGAGCAGAACAGGCAGATCGACGGAAATACACTGCTGAGGAGAGCAGCAGGCGAGGCAGGAGAGGTCTGCCACGCCATGTGGGTATCTCCCTGGCCAGGCGTCGAACTTGTGTCACCGCTGCTGACAGCTCCAGAGCACAGCGCTTAACTGCTGCGCCACCAGGGAGGCCCATATTCCCTTAATTCTTGAAGAAAAACAAAAATATTCCCAGCAGGGAGTTGTAAATTAAAAGACATCATGAAAAAAATTATACAGAAAACCCTAACTAATTTAAAAGACAGTATTTTCAACATGGTGGACCCTAATATTACAGATGTATTACAAATGACTATTTCTTATTTCTATCTCAACATAGTATTAACAATATTAAAATGCATAGTGGCGCATTCCGCAATTCAGACAACTGCATGGTAACTCTGCAATAATCTTGAATCAAGGTAAGCTAAGTAAGTACCCTCTTGTAAGTTAAGAACAAAAAGAATAAAATTACTATAGTGAGTATATTTATAGCAAGACAAAGTTTCCTAAGTATTTTCTTCAGGTGGCTGCTTAGTAAAAAAAAAGGCTGATTCCTTTAGACTAGCACTGCCAAAATACATTGGTATTCTGAGAAATAGGCAAGAGAAATAAAAAGATAATTTGAGAAACACTAGCTTAGGCAAAATTAAACAACTCATTTTTTACAGGAATTATCAGATAATTAAATTTGCAAATATGCTTCATATATTCCCAAGCCAAGGTTATAGTTCATAGCAGTTCCCAAATTTAATTGATACAAAAATGACAAATATGACATTAAAAGATTATATATATACATATGTGTGTATATAGTTGTGTATATGTGTGTATGTGTGCATGAGGTATATGTGTGTATATATACATATGTGTGTGTATATATAGATACATAGACAGATATCTTTTCAAGTTAGTGTTTTAATAATATTCAAATAAATACCCAGAGTGGAATAGCTGGATCATATAGTACTTTTTAATTTTAAAGAATCTCCATACTATTTTCCATAGAGGCTGTGCCAATTTACATTGTCACCAAAAGTGTGCGAAAGTTAACCATACATATCTAAACTATCTTCTTACTGCCCTAGTTTCAGTTAGTTAACTGCAAACTAGAATGTGGAAATATACCTGAAACATTCTTTTCTTAGGGTTGAAATATTTAGGTGGAAATGGATGATGCTTTGAAAAATCTCTGGAGTGCCTGGACTATTCTTAAAGAGTTCTATTTTTTTGGTGCCATTCTGTATATTTCCAAAATCAGATTCACAGGAAAAGAGAAAAAAAAAAAACCTGATAATTATATAAGCCTAACTGTATAACCAATATTTAAAAGAAATCAAGCAAAAATACAAAACACATTAAAATAAAAATACAAATACAAATAAATACAAATACAAATAAAAATAAAAATAAAATACAAAATACATACAAATAAGAATGCAAAATACATTAAAAGTTATAAATGTCTATGATTCTCCTCGACAGGGTGGTAAAGAAAATGAAATGCCTAGCTTCCAAAATGCATAAGCCATTTTTCTTGATAGAGAATTCATAACAATGATGGAAGATATACAAAGCCTGAGTAATTAAACTACAGTTATCCTTTCAATAACGTTACTCATAAAATAACCTAGGCTTCAGTTACATGTCTATAAAATAGGTGATGGAGGATAAGAGCAGAAGGACCCTCCAATTATATAAGTCAATCTTTCAATGCCAACTGACAGGTAAAAAATGAACTCTAAAATTAAATGCTGTTTGGAGGAACACACAAAATAAATCCTAGAAAGTCACATATTTTACTTTCCTTTAGCCAAATCTATCACTTTGTTTTACTTTAAGGAAACTTGTTTTCTTCATGCAAAAGTATCTATAAAAATTCAGCTCACAAAAAAAATAAACATGTTATAAAAATGACCAAATAAACTCATACATCTTTCTTTTATTTTAATAAGTAAATGTTAACATTTGGAATAAAATTTTTTTCTCAGCTTTTTTATTTGATTCCATCTGTGAATATAAAAAAATGAAATAAACTATATTTATCAAGTACATAAAAACAGATTGTTAATATTAAGACAAGCCAATCAATGCCTTTGGTATAAATACAAATGACATCATCAATGCTTTGAAACAGCTCTGTTAAAATGATATGCACTTTATGAGTTTCTCAACTGGGAGGGTAAAGCTGTTTCCAACTCTCAGAAAATTAGGATAAAACATAAAGAAAAGCAAAAGTATTCATCTATGGAATGTCTCAAGTAAAATATGCCAGCTTCCTCCATTTTCTGTTTGGAGTCCATCATTTAAAAAAGAAAAAAACAAAATGGAAGAGGAGAGAAGGACATTATCTAATGATCAAGGAGACAATTCATTAAGAATATATAACTGGGGCCTCCCCGGTGGCGCAGCGGTTAAGCGCTGCGCTGTGGAGCTGTCGGCAGCGGCGACGCGAGTTCGACGCCCGGCCAGGGAGAATCCCACATGGTGCGGCGGACCTCTCCTGCCTCGCCCGCTGCTCCCCTCAGCAGTGTATTTCTGATCTGCCTGTTCTGCTACCCGCTCTGTCTCTGGTGAACCCTCTCGCCGCCCCACACCTCTGGCCTGTACCCCAGCTAGTATGTATAAATTAAAAAAAAAAAAAAAAAAGAATATATAACTGTCATTAATATTTATGGCCCCACCACAGGCACACATAAATATATAAAGCATTCAGACCTAAAGAAAAACACTAACAGCAATATAAGAATAATGGAGGATTTGAACACACCACTTATATCCATGGAGAGATGACCCAAACAGAAAATAAGGACATAATGACATAAAATGCAGTAATTGATCAAATGAACTTACAGACATACACAAAAATTTCCATTCTGAAAGAAATGGATGTACATTCTTCTCTAATGTGCAAGATCATGTTAGGATACAAACCAATGCTCAATAACTATATGAATTTAAACAAAATCAAATGTTTTCTGATTGCAAAAAAAAACATTTTCTGATCACAACATTATGAAGTTAGAAATGAACCATAAAAAATTAAACTGGAAGGAAACCAAACATGTGGAGACTAAACAAATGGCTATAAATATGATTTCAATGAAGAAATCAAAGGAAAAATAAAAAGGTATCTGGAATCCAGTAAAATTGAAGAGATGAACTGTCAGATTCCATGGAGTGTAGCAAAAACTATATTCAGAGGGAAATTCATAGCAATACAGGCCTTCCTCTATAAACAAGTAAAGCTTTAAAAAACAATCTAAACTTACATCTGGAGAAACAAGAAAAAGAACAACAAATGAAACTAAAAGTGAGTAAAAGTAAGACAACAGGGAAAATCAGAGCAGAAATAAGTGATGTAGAAACCAAAAAGAATATACAAAAATTAATGAAACTAAGAGTTGGTTCTTTAAAGAGGGATCTCTCATTCACTATTGGGTGAAGAGTAAATGAAATTGATAAATCTTCAGCTCGATGCACTAAATTAGGAAAGGGAGAAAAGACTATAAAATGAATCAGAATTGGAAAAGGTAAAGTTATAACAGATACTGTAGAAAATACAATGAATCATAGTAGACTACTACAGACACATAAATGCAAACTCGAAGAAATGGACAAATATTTTTAGACTCTTGCAACCTCCCAAGATTGAATCAGGACAAAATACATAACTGGAAATCACCAATAAAGAGAACAGAAATCTAAGTAGTAATCAAAAGTTCCCCTAAAAACAAAAATCCAGGACCAGGTTGCTTCGCTAGTGAATTCTATTAAATGTTAAAAGAATATTTAATACCAATCTTTCTCAAACTCTTCCAAAAAATTAAAGAGGGGAAGACTTCCAAAATACATTTGATGGGATCAACATTACTCTGATCCCAAAACCAGACAAATGCAGCACAACAAAATAAAACTATAGACTGATATCTCTGAAGAACATAGATGTAAAATTTTCAACAAAATATTGGCAAATCAATTCCAGTAATGTATTAAGGGAATCATATAGCATGACCAAGTAGGATTCATTTCATGTAACGATCATTCAACAACGCAAATCAATAACTATGATTTACCACAATAAAGTGAAAGATAAATGTCAGGTGATATGTCAATACATGCTCAGAAAGCATTTGATAAGATCCAACATCCATTTATGATTAATACCCTCAAAAAATAGGAAGAGATGGAACATATCTCAATCTAATAAAGGCCATATATGACAAACCTACAGCAAACATTTTTCAATGGCAAAAAACTGAAAATGTTTCCATTAACAGAAACAAGCTTGCCCCACTCTTATTATTGCTCAACATAGAACTGGAGTCCTAAAAGAAAAATTAGGCAAGAAAAAGGATAAGGAGAATCAAAATTGGAAATATAGAAGTAAACTATCACTATTTGCAGATGACACAACAATATACATAAATTCTTAAAAGAGTTCAACAAAAAGCTACTAGGAGTAATAAATGAATACAGTGAAGTGGCAGGAAAAAAACAGTATACAAAAATGTATTGCACTTCCATTCGCAAGCAATAAGTTAGAGGAAAGAGAAATTTATAAAACAAACCCATGTACAATTTCATCAAAATGCATAAAACACCTAGGAGTAAACTTTAAAACAGGAGGTGAAAACTACACGACATTGTTACAAGAAATAAAAGAAGCAAAGAAATGAAAAACTATCCTATGTTCATTAGTTGGAATAATAAACATTGTTAAAATAGCCATATTACTGAAAGTGATTTACAGACTATCTGTCAAAATTTCAGTGGTATTTTTGAAGGAAATAAAACAAAAAATTCTAAAATTTGTATAGAAGCATAAAAGACCCCAAAGAGAAAAAAATCCAGAAATACAAGAAGAAAAATGAGAGAACCCTGCTCCCTGACTTCAAACTATACTATAGTACAATACTAATCAAAGCAGTATTATTTTGGAACAAAACTAGACACAGACCAATGAAACAGAATTGAAAGCCCAGAAATAACCTATCTATCTATACATATGCAGACAGTTAATCTAAGTCAGAGAAGCCATGACAAAGCAATGGAGAAAGACAACCTCTTCAACAGATGAGCTGGGAAACGTGGACAATTACATAAAGAAAGGCAAGGAGAGAAAACTAGATAATTATAATTGCCATATGAAAAAAATTATTCAAAGTGGATTAAAGACTTGAATATAAGACCTGAAAGCATAGAATACATAAAAATAGACAAAATGCTCCTGGACATTAATCTCAGAGATGAATTTGGGGACACAACTCCAACAACAAAGGAAATAAAAACAAAGGCAAATAAATGGGACTGCATCAAACTGAAAAGCTTTTGTACAGCAAAAGAAACCATCACAAAAACAAAAAGGCAACTTCTGGAGTGGGAAAAGATATTTGCATATCATATGCCCAACAAACAATTTGCAAAATGTATAAAGAATTCATACAATTCAACAACAACAATAAAAACCAGTCAAAGAAATTGGGCAAAAGACCCTGAATAGATATTTCTCCAAAGAAGACATACAAATTCCCATGGCACATGAAAAAATGTTCAACATCACTTATTATAAGATAAATGCGTATCAAAATCACAATGAGATACACCTCGCATTTGTGAGAATGGTTTATATCAAAAGGTCTGAAAAAAACAAGTGTTGGTGAGGATGTGGAGAAAAAAGAACACTCATCCACTGTTGGTGGGAATGCAATCTAGCACAACCTCTATGGAAAACAGTATGAAGATTCTTAAAAAAAAATAATCTGAAAATTGATATACCAATATAAAGTAATGTAAAAGACACAAATATAAAAAATTTAAAAATGAAATGTTTTACTCTTGTGTTTCTCAAAAAAATAAATAAAAATAAAAAATTAAAAAATAAAAATTGATATACCATATGGTGCATTAATGCCAATCCTAGGTATTTATTCTAAGATTATGAAAATACTAATTCAAAAAGACATATGCACCCCTATTTTCATAGCAGAATTATTCACAATAGCCAATACATGGAATCAACCTAAATGCCCATAAATAGATGACTGGAATACTACCTAGCAATTAAAAAAAGATGAAATGTTGCCTTTTGGCATAACATAAATGGAACTTGCAGTGATTATGCTAAATGAAGTAAGTCAGAAAGTGAAAGGCGATCACCAGGTGAATTTACTCATATGTAGAATATAAATACTCAAAGCAAACTGGTGAATGAAAACAAAAATTTTAAAATATGGTGGCGACAAGCAAGGAACAGGAAGGGAACATCCAATGTATGGAGAGGGTTTAATCTGATAGTGTGATGGCAATAGAACTTGGTTGCTGGTTGAGCAAAGCATATACACATCTTGAAGTGGAAACTATTCCTGAAATTACATAGGTTTGCAAATGAATGGTAAATCAGTAAAATTTGATTTTTAAAAAAGTAAAAAAAGAAATGAATCAAATAAAATTATGCACATGTATTTGTCTTATATTTGTAGTAGAGTCATGATTTTACATATTTTTTAAAGAAATAATCCCTTAATACAGAGATTTCATCCAGTTTGCTTACCCAATGCAAGGGACGCTTCCCTAGGGAGTCTCCAGCCTGTGAATTTTGGTGACAGCAAGATGACGTGCTATACCAAATATTGAGCCTGATTCTCAAAATGTGTAAACCGCACTCTGTTAGTCACTTTAGGAAATTATATTAACTCTTATAGGTCCTGGGGTGTCAAAAAACAAATTTAGGATTTTTTTCTCCACTTGTCTAGATTGAGAGCATCAAGATTATCAGAATATCTTGATAAGGTTCCACTGCTCTTCTCTCTTAGCCTCTTCTCTCCTTTCCTCAGCATTCACAGAAAATGGGATGGTGACTGCATCAGCATTCTTGACTGTCTTGGCTGTACCTGAGCCCTTTCTCCTAGAGTATACTCATAGGCAATCCCTCTGAGTAGCTGCCTTTTCTAAAGCCCAGCAGTCTGGATGCAAAATTGGACAGATCAACCACAAAAGACTTGTAGCACTCTTGTGAGCCCATGACAGAAAATGCTGGACTCTTGGAACCCAGCACTTCTCTTGCAGTAAGAAAAGAAACCCCTCACCCCTCCTTCCCAATACTTTCCATGCTTTCCACATTCCAAGAGGAGTGTGAAGCCCTGTACTCATTTATAAGGTAGGGAAACAGATGGGTTGGCTTAATTTGTGAAGACAACTAGTTATCTTATAAGTACAGATGGAGTAAGTAGCACAATTATTACCAGAGAATTGAGGCTGCCAGATGGTTTGGTTAAAAAAAAAAAAAATCAAGGCTGGCTGCCAGATTCACAGCAGGGACAGGCCTGCTCCCAAGGGTATAGAAAACCAAGCAGATTTAAATTACCCTGCAACTCGTTTAGTAGTCTGCCCCTCCACAGACACAGTCCTCTGCGGTTGTGGAGGAAACAGGAGGAAAACTGAGGTCACCAGGTGGTATTGGCAGGCTTTCCAAAGGTGAATGTGAATAAAGGAAAGGAATGCTGGTCCACATAATACGTAATATTAAAAGTTTCCTTTTTTAAAAATAAGAACTAAGTTTTAAAGGGCACACTGGTGCAAGATAAAGAAACTGTGTTCTTTATTTTGTCTGTTTTTCTCAAGTTCAATGTTTACATTCAGAATTCTCTCTTTCTTGGCAGTCTCTCTAAAAAGATGAGATCTTACTGGCTGACTCTGTGCTAATTTGCATCAACAAAGGCTGAATCACCAGTATCTCTGGGTTAAGTTCACTCAAAGTATCATGTTAATTAGTCTAGAAAAGTGAAAAAAAATTTTAAAAAAGGAAAAGTCAGTCTGCGCAAACTCCAGATGGCTGATTAAGCAACGTGAGCACTGTGGCTGATTTTGTTGTTTCTAGGGAGAGCTGGCTTTATCATCCTGCACTAGTTCCCAAAGATCACATCCATTGATAGTGAGGGTGGAGAGAGTTGCCCCAACACTAACAGAACCCTGATAGTTCATAATCCACAGTACTTGTTCCTTCAGATTATAGGTGGTGGTGTTTTCTTTATTCGCTTATCCCAAAGGGCTAGCTATTTCATTTTAAAGTCTGAAAGAATATTGCTTCCCCGTGGGCAGAAAACCCAGAATTTATGATCTCGTTCTTGTGAGACTTTGAGTTGGAGAGTCTAACAGCATGCCACGGCTGGGACTTGATAGAGATATTACGGAGTAATTGTCAAAGACTGTTATCTATTTCTCAGTCTTTCTCTCTGATCTGCTTTTTAATCTTATGCTCATTTAGCGTGAGCTTTTTAAAAATTACTTGATTGAGCAACTACGTCCTTCCCCCAAACCTTTAAATTCTGATTCAGTCATTCATGTAACAAGAATTTATCAAATCATCACTGTATCAGGCCCCCTGCCATGATGGAAATACAGTGTTGCTTCTAGACTCTAGCATAACTTGCTTTGAATCCCATCTACCTCGCTTACTTGGTAAGTAAGTGAGTTATTTTGTATCTTCGGTTTTAAGCTTCCTTAATTATTAGATGAGATAATACAGTACCTAAATATAGTACCTTCTTCCTGAGAAGTCACCATAATTTTCAAGGCCAAAATACAACATAAATATGGCTACGAAAGTACCTAGCATGTAAAATTCATTAGTTATCAAATAAAATATTTATTTCTCAAATTTTAAAAAACATTCAGTTCCAAATCTGAGCTCCATCTTGCCTTGTCCCATCTTGCTTTCTTGTGGCCTAGCCAACCTACTGAATGAGGAAGTTAGGCTGGGTACAGGCAGTCAGGCAGGGTCAGGGTGCCCCAACCCAGTAAAAACTGTGTGTTCAAAAAACCACACAAATGCTAAAGCAACCGACAAAAGCTCACTCTAGGAAAACAGACCAAGTAACCTGGGAGACCCAGCAGGCTTCATTCAATCAAGAAACACAATATGCAAGACATCCAAAGTCCAAACTTCCATCCCACACTCTCCATACTCATATAAAGTCCTGTTCATGTCTCCCTCAGAGGGAACCCATTCGGGACACCACTCTCCTCAGATTGCTTTCCTGTCCTTCTCATCTGCCAATAAATGTCTTGCTTTTCTGCCTAACTCTGATTTCAATGTTGAATTATTTCCTGCCCAAGACAGACTCCAAGCCCAAATCACTAGATTCAAAAGTTGTCTGTAGGTCATTATTAGACCAACAGAATATATATACATCAGTATATATCAGCAAGGGAGAACCATGATTTGGAAATCTGGGGAAATGCTTTTGATCTTCTAATGCAGTCTGTCCAGAGAGCATATAAATTAAAATATACATTATACCTTTGTTATTTTTTTCTGTATTTCTCCTTTATACTTGTTATATTTTAAGGGTAATATATTGTTTGTTTTTTAAGAATACATATAACTGTCTTACTATCAAAGAGCATCAAGTAAATTTGTTATAAAGAGGATGCATTGGTTCTAGTAAAAATGAAAATAATTGAACAATATGTTTCATAGCCAAGTCTTTTTTATTGTTCCTACTTTGACATATATACACATATTTTCTAATGACCACTGCATTTCAATCCAGGAACCAGTATGCTTGGGGAATTATCTTGATCATTCCCAACATTCAAACTTTACCCTGGCATTCCTTGTGGAATATAAGCCATACCCTGACTCATGCCGGTGGCAATTGCTATCACAGTGTAAAAGTTATAATGTTAAAATGTCAAAATGGGCCAAAACTGACTGAAATGACCACCAGCAGCTGAAAAGCCTGCAACTTAAAGATAAAAACCTCCTCGGCCAGGGGCAGAAGTTCCAGGAATTCGTGTCTGTAAACCTAAAGATAGACCTTCCCTTTTACCTGAGGCAAGAACTCTGTAAAACTCCAAGAACTCCTGAGATAACAGAACTGACCATCTGTTCCTCAAGAATGTGTAACCCCCTGCCCTATGTCATGTCATAGCCTCAGTTTGCCCGTGAATGTGCCTTTATAACCTGACCCATTTCTGTACTTGGGGTCCTCATTTTGCCTACCGGGCTGATTTGGATCCTAGCTTGAGCTAGCAAATAAACCACCGCTTTGCTATTTGCATCGAACCTGCCTCAGTCGTGATTTGGAACCCATATCCATACTTTAACAACAGTACAATAGATGAGGCTTCATCCTTCCCAGGACTTTGCCCCAGGAAATTTGTGCCTCTTCCCCCTTTGCACATTTTCCTCTGAAAGCCACCTAGCACAAGTTTTTAATACTATACTCTCCAAAATAATAAAAATTCTCTTCCGCTTTCTATGCTTCTTAACAACCCACTCCCTTCTCATTTCCTCTCTTCTGTGAAGATTGGTTCCCTTGTCCGGCAGCATACAACACTCAGTAGCAAGGCATTCTCCAAGCAACTCAATACTAACCTCACCCCTATCAAAATTCTATTTGTTTTTGAAGATAATAATTTCCCAGTAGATCACCCTCTCTCCTTGTTATCATTACCACTTCCCTGCATTTAAACGACATTCTTTATGTAGCAGGATAATTATCTTCCTAATTCTCATTGGTTTCCCATTTATGGCTTTCTAAATTGTGTCCATAAGGATGAAACAGATACAGTCCAAATGAAAGAGTCAACTGAAATGTTTGAAAGGATTTTTGTGAATTTTATATAAGTACAGAAAGCCTTTAAAATGATAGCTAGTCAGGACCTTGAGAAAGAAAAAAGTTATTGAATTCCAAAAGCTCCCTTTGAATATGAACAGCCATAGTCAAATCAAATTAGTGCATTTGAGTATAAAGTTGTTTATACAAAAACCAGAACTTCAACTTTATAAATTAATGAAATGGAGATATCTTACACTTAAATTCTATGAAGGAAAATACAGGTGTCTGTAGAATAATAGATTTCTTTAATCTAGATTAAGGGGACAGGGAGTGTGTCTTGGAGGGTAAGCTCAGATTCGTAGAAATTTTTCTAAGTAAAAAAAAAAATCTACAAAGGTTCTAAAGTATAAACCAGATGGACAGTAGAGAGTAATAATTGAGAGAGATATGAAAATTAAAAGGTGATGGAAATTTAATCACTTTCTTCACAAATACCTGTGGAGTGATATTTATATACATGCACTTTTCTATGTGTTGAAGATCTAGCACCTAACAAAAGAGAAAAAAATTGCTGATCTTATGGAGTTTATATTTCAGTGATAAGAGACAGTCAATATACAAAATAAAATAGTAAATTATATAGGATGCAATGCTTTGGAAAGAAATGAGTCACGGAAGGGAAAAAGAATGCAATTGAAGTTTTAAATAGGGTATTTAAGGGATGCCTCATTGAGAAACAACATTTTGAACAAAGACCTAAAGGAACCAAGGGATTTAGGAAAGAGGGAAATCTGGGGGACGATGTGCGGGCTAATAAATGCAAGACTGAGTTGGGAGATGATCCTGTGTGCTCTAGGAAGCAAAGGGATCAGTATGAGCACGAATGATGCAGAAAGGGAAGAGGTGACGCAGTTATGGAAGCAGTGGGAGGCAGATGATGCAAATCCTTGCGGGTGATTTCAGGACGTTCTGTTTCTTTTTTTTTCTGAGTGAAATCATTGGAAAAGTCCAGAGTGGAGAAGCAACGTGATCTGATTTA
>PVIJ01021674.1:0-17967 GCA_004024925.1 Scalopus aquaticus | reverse complement strand
ATTTCAAGGGCTTTTATCATAAATGGGTGTTGTACTTTGTCAAATGCTTTCTCAGCATCTATTGATATGATCATATGGTCTTTATTTTTCTTTTTGTTGATGTGTTGGATTACATTGATTGATTTTCGGATGTTGAACCATCCTTGTGCCCCTGGGATAAATCCCACTTGGTCGTGGTGTATTTAAATAAATAAATCTTAAAAATATAAGTGACTAAGTCAGGTACAAACCTAGGCAGTTTGAGTCTGTTTAACCATTGCTTCCTCTCAGTCCCTTTCCCTCAGGTATTCAGTTGCTTTACATGGATTAGCTCATTTTCCTGTCTTGTTCATCAAAGACTAGTGAGCATTTCTTACATGTCAGACACTGGGGGAGGGCATGCAGAGGTAAGTGCAAGCAGTTCTGTTTTTTAGTGCCTGGGCGTAGGATTGTTAAAAGTTTAAGTGTGGCAATGTAAAGGAAGTGCCATTCTTTGTAAGATAGGATAGTGATTACAGATGCCAGAAGCTAGATCTGCTTTATTTTGGGAACTGCTCTCAATCAGCTCACAAGAGGGGGTATAGAGGAGGGGCAAGTATTTTGGGATCGCAGCAGAATCTGAGCATCTTACTTTGGGTAGGGGGAATAATTGGTCCTTGTTCTGAGGTAGCAAGTAAGAGAAACCGTTTTGGATTTCTAGAATACCTATGTTTAGGGCATTGAAGTGAATTGCCATATGTAGGGGGGAATGGGAGCTAATCCACAGGACTGGTGGGCAGATCATTTAATGCTGCACAATGTTTTGGGTGCCTCAGAAAGGCAACTTGTGACTGCGAGAGTAAGGAGAATCCTGTAATGAGATCTGAATCCAAGATTGATTTTTGTAATGAGAAAATTGATTTCCCAAGGAAATTGTGTGACAGTATGATGTTTAGATGAGTGTACTTCTTGGTTGGTCTGTTGTAGACATTTTGACAGATTGTCTCTCTGTCTGGATTGTGTTGCTGTTTGCTCCTCAGTGCTGATGGTATCCCGTTCCTTTCAATGATGCTGTCTTGTTTTCCCCTCCTAGGTTTATGGAATCCGAACTGGACCTAAATGACATCATTCAGGAGATGCACGTGGTGGCCACCATGCCAGACCTGTACCACCTCCTGGTGGAGCTGAATGCTGTACAGTCTCTTCTCGGGTTGCTTGGACATGATAATACAGATATCCTTTCAGCCCTGTCTTTGATAGGCAGGCTGACATGATGGGGAAATACTATTTACTCTCTTCTCCTGTCTGTCTCTGCTGTCTGCTGTCAGGTCTGGTATTCTATTTCCATTCTAATTATCTCCCATCTTGAAACACACACTCCTCATTACTTAATTTGAAAGTCTGTTTTTTAACTTAATAAATCTTGGGCAAGTCTTAATTGTCCTATTTGCTCTTATTAGCACTAGACTGCATCGTGATGTATCTGCTCATACATTAATAGCATTAACTTTTCAGGATTTTGATTTGGATGCCCATTATAAAGGCAAGACCAGGACTTGATTTTGTAGATCTAAACATCATTCTGCTAACAGATGGCCCATTGGAATTAAGACTAGAGGTGGCAGTGAACTGTGGTGGAAACCATGTTGGAATGACCAGAGAAGAGGGATTTTATTGTTTTTATTATTTTCCACTACTGTATTCTCAATTCCTTAAAAAAGGCTAGTTGCACAATAACATTTAATATTTGTTGAATGAACATTAGACTTGAATAGACAATCTAGGTTTGACTCCCAGCTTCATTTTTTCTTTTTTTTTCCCAGCTTCATTTCTTATGTGAAATTTAGTAATCCTCTCGCCATCAGTATTTTCATCTGCAAAAGCAGAGTTAATGACTTTTGCCGGTCACTGTTATTGAGAGGATTACAGGAATTCATTTAAGTGGTCAGTGGTTTCTGATATATAGTAGGCATTTAGTAAATTTCTAGTTCCAGCTGAATCTGAATCATGACTTCCAAAACTGTTTTGTCTTTGCTATCAGATATACAACAGCTTTAAGTACCAAAGGTTTTTGATATGCCTGTGGTCAGCGTTATATTCATGAAAGTGAATTCTCTTCCAATAGTTGTTCTGTCTGAATCCAGACTTCCAAAGGTAAGAGACAAATGTGGTTAGTCTGCTTGAGTGATATTCATGGGGAATCTGCCGCTGTTTCATCTTATTTTCATCTTTTTGGTAATATCTCTCCTGAGAGCATGTCTGACTATGTTCTTTCCTGCCTGGTAATTCGCACAGAAATAAATCAGTGAATAATTTTAATGTAGGCTTCTTGAAGGGTGATCTTAAGCTATTTCTATATTCATGTAATGTTCGATGGTACGGAGAATTACTTTTTCAGTCCCCAGGTTGATGAATGTGGTTCCTGGGTTCACTGTGGGGTTCTGGGTTGTACAAGAACCTAGTCAATTAGCTTGTTTCTGGGTGAGCTTGGTGTAGAGCCTTATAAATTCATTTAGTAGACATGCTTTGAATGCTTGTTATGTACCAGGCACTGTGCTATACCCCCAGAAACCACAGACTGTACTGAATACCTAAGTAGCATCAGTCAATAAACATATATTGGCTATCTACCATATGATTAGTCCTAATCAGGGTACTAATTGGTCCTGAGTTAGTAACTATGAACTACCAAGAGTTATACTTGTGACTTCACATTTTAATTAATCTGCAGAGGGGTAGATATTCAGAATCCAAACAATCCTTAGAGATGACTTAATCCAGTCATATAAATGAATAAACCTTATTTATTTAGTGACAAATCCGAAGTCCGGATCATGAACTGTTAAGGTTGAAACTGGTACTACACACCCCTGATTTCCCTTCCGTTGTCTATTTTAGTGTCCCTCCAGTCTTTTCCCTGGAGGATTTACTATATCCTTGACAGAGTTGCATAGTGTTCCCTTAGCCTATGTATTATCACAGGAGTCACCTATTTTGTTTCTGGAAACACAACTCACATTTTTTGTTTGTTTGTTTTGCGAACTCAAAATAATAGTAGCAGCTTTCTGAAGATATTGACATTCTGCTGATTCACCAACCTGGTTTCCTGCTGGGGAGAAGACTGGCACAAGAAGTGCTGTTCGACATCAACATACTTGGGAAAGGCAAGGGCACAGATGTTCCAAGTTGTTAAGTTCTGGTCTCTAAAAAGGAAAAAAACAAGTCCCCCTAAAATAGCTTTGACACACAGCCATTTCCCTCCTGTTTTCTGAGAGCTAAACTGTTTCTTTCCCCTCTTGTATGCCAGCCTTCACCCTACTGCCCTAATGATATTTTTAAAAATCTGATTTTTAATTATGCCCTACATCAAATGTAAAGTGCATTTGAAATTTTTTTAATCACTTAATTTTAATTAGAGGCAGCAATTAGGCTAAATGTCATCCTCTTCAAAGTATAATTCTTTCTTGAAAGTGGTTTCAGGAAAGGGTAGGCCCTCTTGACTTGCATCTAACATACCCTCTATCGGTAAGAACGTTGATCTCCCAGCAGCACTGTACTCTGCTTCTTGTCTTATTTGTGATCTATAATGGAAATTTTTCTTCAGGAAATGGTTGTTAACAATTTACTGTTGTACAGCTGTAACTGCCCGAAACACCTTACCATGAATAAACAATTTCATGGCAGTCATGACTTAAATTTTTAATCTGTTTTAACTCTTCATTTATCAACCAAGATTATACATGGCTGGTGATGTTCCCAGCAAGCACAGGTCATCTTTGCTTTGTCCTTCTTAGTGAAAACATAAACTATAAGGATTTTAATTGGATCAGTGGCTGGTTTGTTGTAACCTTAAGAGGCAGAGGATGTGAGAAAACAGCTTGCGCCTCGTCCTTTCAACCGTGAGAAGCAGCTTCAGAGTTTATTCTGGCGCTCTGCATCACTGCTGCTGGTGAGGGCTTGTCAGCGCTTCTGTGCCTCGGCTCCCCCCTTGAGAGCCTGGAGCCCAGCCATCAGTTGGCTGCTGTGTGAAATTCTGATCTGTGAAGAGCACCTCTGGGGGTGAGGGTTGGAGAAGGAGGGGCACATCCCTCACACAGTATTGAAGAGTCACTCTGACTGAATGCATTAGGAGCACAAGGTGGGATCCAACAGCTGCTACTTTTAGAAATACTGCTTTTTAAAACAATTTTCTTTTAAAATAAATCACTTAAACATGTTTAGAGCCCTTTTTGTGAATCCTTTGGAGCATTTCTATAGGAAAATAGAACTAAAGGTGTATTTAAGGAGATATTCTTAAGGTATTACTAAGCAGTATTGTGGCCCAGTTTAAGCTTAATTTACTCAGTTTGCCTAAAGAAACAAGAATAAAACAAGGAGATAAAACCCCAGATTGTGGCTGATTGCCTCTTCTGCTACCACAAGGGAAAAAATATCACAGCATAAATCCATACGTATCCTGTTTTTGTATGTCATTTGCTGTGTTCTCAATTTGAGTGAGTTGTCAGGGTACCTTTCTAAAGTCCTGTGGTAGATCGAGACATTTACTAGGTTCCTCCTTTGTATGATAAGCTCTGTTGGGTCATATTAGAGAAACAAGAAATAACTTCACTTGAGCGCAGAATCTTTCAAATTATCATGTGTAGTAAGCGCCCTTGGAGTGTTATGCTCAGGAAATGCCAGTGGAGTTCTGAGGTTTAGGTTATCTTTGGCTTGAGGCTGATTAGGGAATTGGGCATTGGAGATGGGTAAGCTTTTGATAGATGTGGAGATTAAAGTGCATTTCAAGTTTATTTCCATGGTCTCTCTACCTTGGCAATGAAAATTGCCATTCCTCACACGTTGGACGCTGATGTGCTCTTGCTGGCTAATCATGTTGTCACCATGACTTTATTGGAAAAAAAAAATCACGACTTCATGCCCTATCCTCCCCCCCCCCGCCCCCGTAGCTTATTCTTTAATAAAAAATACTGAGTAACCTAAGCCAAATTTATTCAAAGTCTGCTTTCTCTTTACCCATTTGTGATTCCGAAAAATGAGGTCTCATTGTCATGTTGACCATTGTGTCAGTGCAATGGACTGCATACTAATATGCAGGAAGGGAGAGATTAGTTTTGTCAGTTACAGAGTAGATCATTGGTGCTGATGGGACAGCTCTTCTTGTCTGGATTAATTTTAGGGAGTGGTCTTTAGCATTATTCTAAATTACTGCCTAACTTTCTATTACTGGAAAGCCAGGCGAACTTGCAAAGTTGCCCTGTTGGGTTTTGTGAAGAATTACTGTTGGAATTGGAAAATTAGGAGGAGATAGTGTTTTTTAGATCAGCAGGGATCAATTGAACTTGAGCAGTTGAGTCTGAGAATGCTAAAGTGGAACAAAGTGACTGCAACACACCATATTATCCCAGGGGGTGTGTACAATAGCCAGGGGTGCCTTGTGTTAGAGCCCCAGTGTTAATGAGAAGGAATAGGGCTGGGAAGGGTTGGAGTCTCCTCAGGGCTTTCTTCTAATTGGACTGGGAAGGAGTTGGTTATTGCTCCACTGCGTTCCTGCAATCACTGTTTAACAAGACTTGTGTATCTTGAGCTGTTGTTTTTCTAGGAGCTATCTTCATCTAGATATTTCCAGAAACTACATTGAAAATAATTTACTTCTTGTCAGTAGTCTTAAATTCCTTGATAATGTTAGCCACCCATTTTTTAAGCCATTTAAATATGCTCACAGAAAAATATAGATTATGTAAGAAATACAAAAATGGCAGTTGAGGAAAAGGGCCTTTTAATATAACTTTTGATCTTACGATTTTTAGGTGAACTCCAAGTCTCTGGAAGGTCAAGGTGGTTGGACATTTCTCCTGTGACATAATAGTACCCATTAGCATTTAGTAGCTACTTAATAAGTGTTGCGTGAGTGCATTTTCTCTCATTTTAGTTTTATCTAGGATTAGGATAAAATTAAGAGTCTAGGGTTAAATCTAGCTCTGTGTCAAAAGGAGAAAAAGACCATTTTGTCTGTGTTTTTAAATTCATCTGCATTAATCGAGTTATGTCTAATCGCTATCCTAGTTTAGGAATAAAAGAAAATATTTTTAAAGTGTTGTTCCATTAAACCAGTTATGTACTGAGTTCATTTTTCTTGAGGAAGCCTTGTTGAAATGACTGTTTTAAAAAAAAAACCATCTACTTAATACATTTCTTTCTCTGTATATCTCTCGCTCCTTTTTAATAACTTAGTTCTTCATGGACACATCTCATTGGAGAGTATTGAGGTTAATACTTAGTTTCTGTACCAAGACTTTGCTTGGGATCAGGCCAAAAACCAAATATTTAGTGCAAAAAAAAAAAAAAAAAAAAAAAACAAAAAAACCACAGAAGTAAACCCCTCTCTTTTTCCAAGAGCCACTGTGTTATGGATCATTTCCTGCCTTGCTGTCTCAACTTCACTCTTATTATACTAGCCTATAGCCCCAGTAGTAGACAGGTACAGAGGGAGCGGGTAGGGTGGCTTTCTACTCGACATGACAAAATAGGCTATCAAATACTGTGTTTTAGTAATTCACAGAGAGACAGGCTCTCTGTTTTCCTATTATATTTGGACCGGAGAGCCTTTTACCTTGTGAAATGAAATTGTAACTACAGTGGAAAAACCTATCAGCCATGCCTAGAGTCTGCTTGTGAAGAAATGCTGGGTGGGTGGCAGACCATGCTGAATCTTCTCATCAAGATTGAGAGGCCGGCCGTCTGACTTTAGTTTCAGTCCTTTCTGGTGTTCAAATGAACTCTGCCTTATGGGTCTTATTGTATTACCCAAGAGTTGATGATTACAGTAATGGACTCATTACTGCCTTGCTGAAATGCTGTTTGATGAAAATTGGGGTTTTATGTAAAATCAGTTAGTGGTAGGATTGATGAGATATTTACCAGACCTGTTAGTTGGTAACTTATTTCTTGTTTCACTTATCAACTGAAGCAAGAAATGTAGGCAAGGAGATTGTCACTGGAACATTGACTCTAACAAGAAAAGAAATGACTTTTCTTGATAAAAGTGAAACATTTTTCCTGTTCCTACCCAGCACCGTTGTCTTTTTTTTCCCTCCCATTTTTAAAAAGGTTCTTAGGTTTAATGTGGTACATTTACGAGCAGATATAAGACTAATATAATAAAAGAAAATATAATACCTGACTCATAAGACCTTAGAGACTGAAAAAGGATGTGGTCGGTACGTGTGTCTGTCTGTGACTTCACTAAAATATAAAATTAAATCTTCCAAATCATTGTGATACAGAAAAAGAGGAATATGCTAGTGTTAGCTTGTATTTTAGATTTTGGAGGCTTTCAGGAAAATGAAGGCAGCGGTGAGGGCTTTGGCCATTCTGTGGGAATGACTGTGGGAAGACTCAACTGCCTGTCTTCTTTATGGATATAGGTATATCTGCTTTCATATTTTTCCAATACTTTGGCCTTAGATGTACATGACCTCATTATTCTTACAGATGTTTAGTGAGGTAGGCTGGGCAGAGACCATTGACACCATTATACAGTTGCAGAAGGAAATAAAGGCGCTTGAGCAAGATTACATGATTAGTGGTAATTTGGGCGTAGTTACATCTCACTGAAGATGTGAAACAAAAGTGAATGTGGGGACATGACCCATCCTCAGCTTTGCTCTGACTCTACATCTATGGTTCTTCCATATATACCCCTCTTGAAGCTATTATTTAATTAATAATTGTCACATACTGTTTAATGTGTGTGGTGTTATCAACTTATATAAAGATAGTACTTGCTGCATGCCTAATTCATATCCTTGTCCAGTAGACTGGTGACTACTTGATGGATTCATGGTGGACGATAGATGAATGGCTGAAATGTTGTCAAACATACTAAATATGTGAATAGATAATAAGATTTTTACATCTCATGTAAGAACTTTTCAAGAAAATAAACATGAGGGTTTCCTAGATGAGAATGAGTGGGGGAATTGTCCGTGTTTTGTTCTTTTTCTTAGAACTTTTAATAATTTAATGGCAAATTCTTTTCTCTTTGATTATAGTAGGGTCACTAGCTAGAAGCTATGTGATACTAATCTTACTTAGACCTCTTATATATCCCTCTGTACATTAAATATGATGTGTAGTGGTAAAAGCGTTGTCTTTGGAATATTTAGATGAACCTAACATTTTCCTTTACTATTGCAGTGACCTTTGGATAAGTTACTTAAGCTACTTATTTAGCTTTCTTATCTGTAAAATGGGAATCTCACGTTGAGGAGTTGTTATGGGATTTCAGTTGGATAGTACTTGGCATAATGATGACTTTTTAAATCGGTGATTGTTGTGATGGTAGCTACCATAGTCTTTAGAGAGGGGGAACTAATTCCTACTAGCCAGGGGTAGATCTAGAACTTTTAGGGGTTTTTTGTTTTCTAGGTTTCTAGGGGTAGCCTTTTTTTTTTTTTTTAAATTCAAACAACTTATGTGTTTTGGTTTACTGTATGTCAGTCTAATACATGGTCTTTTGTGTCAATAGCCTCCTGGTCACTTCGTTAATAAAGATTATAAGCATGAAAGAGTTTTGTCCAATGACCATTAAGCTCTTGATACACACTAAGTTTCACAGAACTCCCATATCACTTAATGAGTGGAAGAATAGAACACAGAACACTTAATTACTTATTATGGTCAGCTATAGATGAGTAAAATAAACCTTCAGATAATTTTCAACAAACGATGTTCATAAAATATCTGGAGCATTCGTTGGTAATTACCATACCCTGTCATTCATTCTTGTTAGTGTGTCTTGAATCTTTCTTTTTTTCTTTCCTTCCAGTTGTTGTGAAACTGCCCAGATCCTGACCCTGTTGTCTCACTTCTAAACTCAGTTGTATACGGTAGCTTTGTCCTCCTCTTTCAGGCCTGGCTTCTTCCCTCACTCCCCACTACACCTCAGCCCACCTCCTATCTGCTCCTCCCCGCCCCCCACCCTAGTACTCACACAGCTATTCTGCACACAGCTGTTAGGTTATTAAAAATGTTTATTTTCTCCATATAGTTGTAGTTGTACTTTTCTCTCCTTCACACCCTTCCCTAACCCTCTTTTCTCCATGTGCCTTTGTACATTACAGTCTCTTGGCTTTTATTTCTGTGGTTCTGCTTTCTAGCTTGCCTGACCTCATCTTTTTAGATGCCTGTTTTCTGGCCAGTCTTTTAGCAAATCATTCCTGATTTTCCAGTTTAATTTGATCACTACTTTCTCAGGACATCTGCAGTTCTTGTTGTCTGGATTCTTTGGTTATTGCCTGTCAGTGTTAGTTTTTTAATGTCTCAGATTTTCTGACTTCCTCGTTTTATAGCTGAGGAAACTGAGACCCAGCATGAAGAATGGACTTGCCTTTGTCAGCAACAAAGCACTTTAATTCATTGTAGTCTTTCTGTAAATGCAGGTTGGTAGAGCAAAGTGTGTGTGGGGTGTAGGGAGGGAAAGAGGGGTGGAGAGTGGGAGAGAGAGATTGACTCCAATAAGGTGAGGGAAGGGAAACTTAGTTTAGTTCTACTTTCTAGTTTCCAAATATAATTTTTCTTCTTGTTTTCTCTCTCTTGTATTTCCCAATTTATGTTTACCTATTCTCATTGTTTTTCTTCATTTTATGTCCAAAGTAGTTTGATATTTGAGGGGAAGGGAAGTTGGTAGGGTCTAGTACAGTGTAATGTAAATCTTTCCCTCTGTATTTTAAACTGGTTTTGTTATGCCCTGATTTCTATAAACTTCTTGGTGAACACTGACCAGCTCATCTCACAGATCATTGCTGCCTTTGAAGGTGAACTGTACTAAGGTGAACAGTACCAAGTTAAGCTTATACTGAGTTCTAAGAATTTAAAATATGAAATAAGGTTAAGAATGTTCACCTATTTCTTACTGAAAAAGCTACCTCCCAAGTAATCTGTTAGAAATTTTGAAATTTATGAAAATGCAGTGAACCTGTGGAATAAATTGCCAGGAAGACAGCATAAGAAAAGAGACTGAGTCAGTTAACACTGTATTAAACACCTACTGTGAGTAGAAGCTTGTTGAAGAGATGTTAATAAAACCAGATTTTTTTTTTGTAATTGGTTTAGTGTTTTTTATTTATTTATTTATTTATTTTTTGCCAACACTTAATTTGGGTTTTTTTTTTCCATTTTTTTTAATTGTTATTTGTGTCTTTTACATTTTGTATTCCCCTTGGGCAGCCAATAAAACCAGATTTTTAAAGGTAAATAGTGACAAAGTGACTGATGAGGGATGGAAGAGAACTAAAACTTCTTGATAAAATGGTTGTGGGGTTTGAGTATATTTGTGGTACCCTTAACATTTTTCACATGTGTCCATCGCTGTGGTTGATTTGCTCCAGGAATTAACAGATATAGACACCCTCCATGAGAGTGAAGAGGGAGCAGAAGTACTCATTGATGCTCTGGTAAGTTGTACATCTCTCTGGGGCTTTGCACCACCATTGTCTCTGTGAGTGGCATTGGGTGGGTTTCAGGTAGAGCTCTGTGGTGAGAATGGTCTGAATGAGAGTAGGAAAGTAGAAATCAATTTGTGTTTGGAACTATGTTCAGTAAGGGGCTGTAGAGGCTAGCATTTATTAAATGCCTGCTGTAGGTAGGCTTTTTCTTTTCACTTTATGTAACCTTTGCCGTATCATTGTGTATGGGTTTATTACTATTATCCCCACTTACAACTATGAAACTGAGATTCAGAAAGGCAAAATAATTTCTACGGGTTCACACAACTGGAATCTGAACTGGTGTTCTTTCCACCTCCATGTTCTATTCCCTGGCCCCCAACTGTGTTGCTGCTGACCTTTTTAAAGAGTTTTCACAGATGTTTCTTTTCTCCTCCGGGCTTTATAATCTCAAGCTAGTGAGGACAGGCATCATTATTACTTATTTATTTTTTTTAAAGATTTATTTGTTTTTGCATACAAGCTGGGGTGCAGGCCAGAAGTGTGGGATGGTGAGAGGGTTCACCAGAGACAGAGTGGGAAGCAGAACAGGCAGATAGACTGAAATACACTGCTGAGGGGCGCAGTGGGCGAGGCAGGAGAGGTCTGCTGCACCATGTGGGATCTCCCCAGCCAGGCATCGAACTCATGCCGCAGCTGGTGCAGCTGCTGCCACCACCACCGACAGCTCCTCAGCACTACACTTAACCTGTTGCGCCACCAGGGAGGCCCTATTACTTATTGTATAGACAGGGAATGGGAGAATGTCAATAATGAGAACAAACCTTATTGCTTATCCATGGCTGTGTGGTAGCCCCTGCCTGTAGAAGACAGGACTGGTTGACTTCAGCCTTCTCTCTGTGGATCCTGGACAAGACCTCAGAATCTTCCTCAGCCATCGTTCCAGGCAGCAGCCAAGCAAAAGGAGTTTATGTGGGATGCGAAGCCTATCTGCTAGGCTCCATCTAGTCTCATCCCCTCACTTTACACTTGAGGAAATCCAGGTGCAGAAGTGAAGCCTTCTGGGGCACTCAACCAGTCCCTATCACAGCTAAGATTAGAGCCTGCATAATCTGTCCCACCTCTCCCTCTTGCCAGGAATTAGAGAGGGCTCCAAGTCTGAAAAGGCACCACAGTTGGCCATCCGCAGGAGTGGGTCTAGTTCAACCTCTTACCCCAGTGCTTCCTTCCAGTAGGTCTCTGACCACCCACCAAGCTCTCTCCCTCCTTGGGGGTCTGTTGATTTTTCCTTCATTTCTGCTGTCTTTTGTCGGTCTTTTCTCTCTGGTAAGAATGTTAGCAGTACTGGTTTTGATGGAGTCTGCAGGCTTTTCAAAGATCACTGCAGCCACTTGTGTTAGAAGCACCTGAATGCTCGTTAGATTACTTTCTGGCCCAATCCAAGACCTGTTGAGTCAGAACGCTTGATAATGTTACCCCAGTAATTCTGAAACCACATCACTATACTGCCTGCTCCTCCTCACCCTTTCTCTCTCAAGGTCTTGACACTAAAAATTTCCCATGTGCCATGCTTGCTGCTTGCATTTGGTCTGAATGAAGGGGATGTGAACCCACTGGTTATGAAGGGCTGTCTCCTACAGAGAACAAGGCTGGAGTCCAGCAGGCCATTTGTGACAGTATGATGAAAATTTCTATTGCCATTTTTCTTTTAAGCCCCTTCCTACAGTGAACTGCCACTTTTGTAGAATTCAGGACCTTTCTTTTTCCTTAGAACCACTGTGCTGAATGAAAAGGATGATGTTGGGCGTCCTTTTGTTTTGAGGAGCATTTGAAGGGGAGGCCTATGGCACTTGCTTCTTCACTGTGTCCCCACAGTGTCATTTGTGCAGTCTTACCTTCCAGGGGTTAATTACAGTGGCCCGGAATGAGCCTTCCTGCCTGGTCCCTGGACTGATTTTAATTACCATCCTTTGCCTGTGTGAATAGAGGAGAGAAGAGAGGAATAGCTAGTCTGGCTGCTGTCTGTAAAATGTACCCAGAAACAGCAATTCACACAAAGCCCTTTTTGTGCTTTTTGTGTTGCTAGACCCACCGACAAAAGCTGAATCTTGCAGATTTTATTGTTTGTTTGGAAAGAAACAGTTCATCCTTAGTCTGGGGAGCCATTAGGTAGCTGCTATACAGGGTTTTCTGTTTAGGTCGTGTTTTTTTTTGTTCTTGTTTAATTTCAAAACTTCGTCTCTCAAATCTTTATACTGCAGAGGCTGATGTGAATCACAAACAATTGAACATTCCTGGACTCCCATATATTATTTGCTTGTCTGCAGCCAGTCAGAAGCCATCAGTAAATATCAGAGAGCAGAATCAGTAGGTGGTCGCCCTTTTTATTGTTTTCTACCCATGTGATGCATTCAGGAAGACATTTGATATGTATTCTCATATTACAAGGGTTGAGTTGTCTTCATAGTTTTAATTTGGGGCCAATATCAGTGGCCTGGAATTGCATGAGCAGAGGCTAGAGGGCATGTAGCAGAATTTATTGTGGTGTGCAGTTTGCTGTTATTGCCTTGGTCTTTTTCCCAGTTGGAACTCCTAAGCAATAGAATAGCACATTTGTGGGGAAAGAGTGCTGTCTTGGCATGCTCAGAGATCTTTGGGGTTGAAAGTTGGTTCATATCCATTGCTGTTACTTATGCAGAAGGTGAATATTTGTGCTTGTAATGAGTTGATTCGGTAACCTGGAAATAGACTATTTTTCTGAAGAGCAGTAAATGCAAGGGCCTATTGACTCAATGGCAGTTCTCTGGCATACCTCTCTCTAAAGAAGACTTTGGAGTCCTTGACGGTCATGATTAGATTGCAGTCATTTTTCTTCTTATTAGTCCTAAAACTTGCCATGTGCTCAGCAGCCCCATACTTGTGTTCACTTTTTCCTCAGCTCGGCACACCTTGCTTCTTCTGGGCCACCTAGAATACTCCTTTCATCTTTAAGGCCTAACTTGTCTTCTTGTGATCTTAGGAGTTCTTTTTCAGACTCGTGTCCTGAGCAGGATCTGTGTTCCCTCGCACTTGATGGCACAGTCACGTTGGTTTATAGACTTCTGTTTATAAAGTTTGCCTTTTCTGAATTGTGGTCCCCATCAGGGGAGTGGCCAAACTGGTGATTCTGACACCAACTGGGTGTCCTTGGGGAGGTTAGCAACGTCTCTGTACTCATCTTCTTCTTGTGTAAAATAGGGAGAACAGTAGTGCATACTGCACAGGACTGAAGTGATGAAGAAATGAGGTATTTAGTAAGTCTTTAGAACAGTGTCTAACATAGAGTAAACACTCAGTGAATATTGGCCATTATCTCTGTAAAGGTATTATGCCTGCCACGAATTAAATACTTAGTAAATGTCAGGCAAAATCTGCGACATAGTAAAATTTTGTTGGGTTCAATATTGTTTTCAACAAATGTTTCAAAAACGTGTTCCAACAAATTCAAAGCAAACAAAACCTGTAAAGGATGTGGGCCTAAATAAGACATGGGAGCATATGAATTTAGTTTAAAAAAGATGAAGTAATGATAATACATAATACAACAAGGCAAAGCATTAAGTGCAGTTGTGAGAGATGCAAATGTCCCTAGAAATGAGAAGAGGCCTCAGGAAGCACTGCCGAAATGCCATTTGGGCAGTGGCCTCAGTCAGGAGGCTTTAAGGTGAAGGTGTGTGGAAGTGTCAGAAGCAGAGGAGGTGGAAATAAGATCAGGCTGTGAAAGTGACCAGGAGCCACCATTACTGCTAGGGAGTGTCACAAAAGTGACTTTGCTATATGTGTGTGGAAAGCCTGGGCATGCCCTCCATACCCATTCTGGCTCTCAACTAATCCTACTTAACTGTTAGACTTTAAAGCCCCATACTTGTTTGGTACTGGCTGGTTGGTGATGCATTTGTGCTACTCACGTGAGGCTAAAGTTGACTGGCCTTTGGTTGCTCTAAAGGTACTTATGTAAATTTCTGGATCCCTTCACTTTTATTACTTCCCTTCCATTTATTTGTTTCTAAGCTGAAGTCAAAGTACATTCATTAAAAATGTTTATTGAATGCTTGTTATATTCAGGATTCCAGGAACTGGAATACAGCCATAGCATGACTGAAGAAGTCTGCCTTTGTGGACCTCATATCCTCACATAGGGAGAAGCAACAAATGAATAAGAAAACAGATAGTGATTCTCAGTAACACAGAGAATTAAAGTAAAGTGATACGATGTTGAGTGACTGGGAAGTCACATTAGGTTAGATTGCTGAGTTCTGGATGACAAGAAACCAGCCATTCAGAATGACCAAGGGCAAGATAAGACATGTGCAAGGACCTAACGCAGAAATGAGATCGACATAATCCAGGAACAGAAGAAAGACCAGTACTGTGAGGGCGCAGCTGGAGCAAGGGAGAGAGCACGGTCTGGGCCAGCCCACGCTGAGCTTTGTAGAGCGGGTAGTAAGTTTGGGTAGAATTGCCAGAGAGAAGGGGAATTAGAGGATTGTAAGCAAGGGATAGTAACATAGTCTGACCTAACATTTTGAAAAGACCATTCTTGGCAGCTGTGTGATTAATGGGCTTAAGGGGCCAGAGTAGAAGCTGAAACATTACTAGATACGTCACAACATGCTTAAGAGCTCCATTTGGGCCATACTACCACATGTCCTCAAAATGTATTGCTTGATCAAGAGTCGGTGGGTTTTTTAATTACTGTTTTTTAAATATGAAATTTCCGGAACTAACAAGTAGCAAAACTTCCATCAAACTCTTGAGATAAAGCTTACTAGCAGAAAAGGAATCCTTCAAACCCTCTCATCAGAAGTTCCTCTTCTGTATCCATGCTCTCTAATCAAGTGGAAGAGCAAGTCTGATCATGTCCTTGAACTTTGTCTCAGCAAGACCTGCTGAAATATTATTTGAAACACCTGCTAACAAGCAGAAATAACTAATGGCTGATCAGAAAACATTAGGCTTAAGACAGTCATGATTTCCAAGTCCAGGGCTGTTATGACTGGTGTCTTAATCCCTAAGCAGGATTTGTTTTCAGTTTCTGACTTAGTCACAGATCCAAAAATATAAGCATGAAAGTGATAGATCCAGGGGGTTAGAGGGAATAAGACAGAATGCTAATCTGTACTCCTTATTAGGTGTATCTAGAGCTATGCACAACATAAATATTTTTTCAAGAGCTTTCTGAATAAAATGTGTATTGACTGCTTTGACCCTCCTGTTTTCAGATAAAACTGCATTTATTTAACCTTGCTAAACAAAGTTTCACACTTTGTGAGCTTAAAAGGGCCCTCTGTGAGAAGCTGGATTTCTAAAGCGAGTAAAAAGATTTTCCTCCAGCCCGATGCCCATGATCCATTACTATTCAGTTCAGGAATTTGAATATGTTGCTTACTTCTACTGTCTCCACCACTTTTCAGTCAGCAGAAATATAACCAAGAATCAAGGAAAGGCGTGGGTGGGGAAGTAATGCAGATAAAGAAGCAATAGACAGTTGAAACTGGTGAAGCAATTTGCGGAACTGACAAACAGTGTGATACCCAGTGGAATTGCAGTATTTGCTCCTTTCGGATTCAGGGAGATTATAAGTCAATCAGGGTGATTTAGGGAAAAACAAACTGTGACATGGTTCATATTTTTCCCCCAGATGTTTTTCTGTTTTCTCTCACATACGCAAATTGTCCAATTAATTAAGGAAAACATTGCAGTGGATTTCGTTGGGAAACTTTTGCTGGCTATGGTATTTGAGAGCAAGATTGTTTATCTCCTTGGTATAAGGGATAAATGTAAACAGTTCTTTCTTGTACTTATGAACACTCTCAATTCTGACATTGGTATCCCCTGAAGTATGTGCTAATGTGTTTTATCATTCCTTACACCGGGGCTTAAAGGAGAGCCTAGAAAATGTGTACTTCATTTGTGGTTCAAGTGTCTCAAATTAATCAATAATTTTAGCATTCCTCCTGTCCAGATGCTCCCCTAATGTCTCACCCAAAAATACTAAAAACAAAAACACAAAAAACACCTTATTTCAAGAACTACCCTTCTTGTCCTTGTTCTAGACCTAGTGCCTCATACATATATGTTCAGAAAGTGTCCGTTAAGTGAGATTATTTCCTTTTTCCGTCACCTAAGTGTTAATAGAGCATGATGGGAAAAAATAGAGTTCTCACAATTGGCCACTTCTGCCACAGACTTCGTGAGCATGGCCAGGCTAATTAACTTCTCTGAACCTTTGCTTTCTCATCTTTAAGAGCTGTGAGGATTGCATAAGAGTAAATGGAATAATATGTAAAGATCTGGCGATATATATATATATATAGTACAAAAAAAATTTGTCAGTTTATGTAAGTTTTAACAAAATTTACTGAGTATCTACTCTGGATAGCATCGTACTGGACTAAAGAGTATGCCAAGACCAATGAGGGTGTCATGTCTGCCTTTAAAAAAACAGGAATTTTCCTTAGCATGTGAGAGATTTCAGAAGTGCGTAATCAGGTGTCAGATACAGGGTAAAGCTTGCCACATATTTTCATTTAATCTTTACAACTTACTCCCATTTCTTAAGTGAGGATACTGAGGCAGTGAGAGAGGACACCCCACAGGTATGCAGCAGGTCTTATCTTCTGAGACAGGTTTGCTTTAGAAATTTCCAGATAGATAATCACTTCTTGATTATTAGATAGTTCCTTAGTTACCTTTCTTGGTATCTTCAGGGCTCCCAGAAGGGTAGTCTCCCCAAGAGCAGAAGGTAGTATAAAGTAGAATAAGCATTTTTTCACCTAGGAGAGAATCTTGGTTTTTGCTTTTGCTACTATTGCTCAGTAACTGTATGGCCTGGGTTAAATCATTAATCTCTTGTGTATCAGCTGTATGATGTGGCTACTGAAAGTTTCCTGTGGTAGGTGAATTAAATAAGAGAAATATAATTGCTTTTATTAGCACTAAATATAGTATAAAGATAAGGCATTTATATAAAAAATACAAGATTTTTCAAAAAGAAATTAGAATTAATATCGATCTTCATCAACTTACTAGGGGGATAAGTCCTGATAAAAACCAGTCATCGTAAATTGAAGATACTGTCAGTTGAAAACGCTGGCCGCACAGTACACTGTAAAGCATTGGTTGTTGATCCTATGATCCTGTGGCTCGCTGGGAGCTTCAGCTCGCTGCTACCGCCCAGCATCCTGGGAGGGGATCACATAGATTATCACTAGCCAGAAAAAAGTCAAAATCCAAAGTGTGATTTCTATTGAATAGATGATGTTTTTTTTCTTCCCCATCTGGAAGTTGAAAAATTGCTAAGTCAAACCATTGAAGTCAGGGACTGCCTGTAGTTTTTTAAAGGCCTAGCATGGGAAGTTAGAATGTTTTGGGTTTTTTTGAATATATATTTTTATTGTTATTTATGTCTTTTACATTTTGTATTCCCCTTGGGTAGCCCACCACCAACTCACCCGCGATCCATCTCCATGGTCCCCTGTGCTCTTCTCTATTCCATCCTGTGCCCTTTTCCTTCCCTCCCTCC